>CM026421.1:20068543-20316864 GCA_014871385.1 Ceratodon purpureus
TTACTGTGCAGGGTGTTAATGGAAGTGCAAGTTCTTTGGACGTTTCCAATTGATTGAACATGGTCAGATCGGAGTTGTGTTGTTGTGAACTCGGGCAGGATACCATGCTGCCAGGTTTGGTATGTCAGTTCGTAGACGTCCTTTTCTCAAGTCACGTGCCGCTCAACTGGTGTGGAACAAAGGCGAATGGGGATGTTACAATATTTCGCGAAATCGGATGTTGACAAAGCTAATCAAAGTTACAATGGCGAGACTCGGCTGCACTTTCTGAGAAGTGATGGTTGCCATGTCGGAGCTGTACCTGTCGAGAGTCCAGAAGACGTTGACGGGTTCATCATTAGAACTGATCGTCGAAGCTCTATTTCGTGTACCGATCTTTATTGCTCTCCACTGTTGTTCTTCCTGTTTGCAGTGTGCTGGTCGTGCTTGTCTGACACCCTCGTCGACGGATGCTCTGAAGTCTGGGCATGGCACTAATTTCCTCTCCGTTTTTTTGTGTTTTTGGATGTATCAGGTAAGGAACGCACGATTCATGATGTGCAATGGGTCGCAGAAGGCAAGGATGGTTTTTTTGGTTCATGGATGTATCCAGTCCTTCAGTTATTACTACTCAAATGAACCTGATGAGCAAAATATCTGTTGGCAGAAATTAACGAGTACTTCACTTCGACCTGGTTTGATTGTTAGCAGAAGCAGATATTGGTATTTAAAATTTGTGTTGTTTCAGTACTTCCAGCCATGCTGGCTTCAATTATGGGAGAGGGCCGTCTCTTTGTTTTGAGTTTCTGACTTCTGCCTTTTACTGACCGTATACATCGTGATAACATTCCATCGTTGGAAGGGTTTGGTTTAATTGATCCTTTAACATTTGCGCAGTTTTGCCTGCTGGGCAACCTGGTTCAGCGCTGTTTGCAAGCCCGTCTTCGAGGTCGGGCAAGGACTGCACGGCATTGTGAGATGGAACCCTCAAGGCACACGTATCCTCCTGGCAGTCATTACCACGTGAATGTATGTGATTATTTAATTGTTCTTCTAGTAAGAGTGCTGGATGTGAGATTATGTCTGAAATTTAACATGAGTTCTCTGCATTAACTTGCATTTAATAGTTCACCTCACTGTTGCAGAGTTTACTGTGATTGGCGACAGAAGTCGTAATTTATCTAATTTGGGTCCGTGTTTAGCTAAGTCATAGTGGAGCAGTGTGTCGTGCTAGGAGTAGTAACATTGTGGCCTGTTTTCGTTGGACAACTCTTGCACCGCCTTTGCTTTTTGGGTGAATAAGTGCCTTCGGTTATGAAACTTAACATAAAGTTCAGTCTGGTGGTTGGCGGGTTTCAGCAATTTCCGCGCAGAAATCGTAAGTATTAGGGAATCTTTCTGAAAATGAGTGGACGTTTTACTCGGAGACGTGCAATCTTGATGAATGCATTTTTTGACAGGCACTCTGGAGTCGGGAAACTCTAAAATGCTTGCAGACCATACAAGCTCCCATGTCTGTTCCAAGTGAACGGTTAGCTGAGGGTCGGTACTTCATCTCCGCAACAATTGCACCTGGACTTGAAGTAGACAGTGGGTGAACGCTGAAAACTTTGTTCCAAGTGCTTCGTTACAATGAAATTCACTTTTAAGTGAAATTGACTGTGCTTGAACTTCCAACGTCAGTGCTTTTCACGGGCATTTATCAAACCTCATTTCTTCAACCATTGATTATAAATGAAATGTAGAAATGGTTCCCGATAGTTCGATAGGAATCTTCTAGGTGTTCTCTTGCGTCATTGACCTAATACTACGGCGTTTGCCTCTACTTGCAGCTATTTGGAGAGGAGGAACCGTCATCAAGAGCAGGCGTGGGGTTCGTATAATATATTGCACAGATCAGTGTTGTCAACGTACTGGCGATGGAGTTCTGAATCGACAGCACCAGCAATATGCGAATTGTCTCAGGTAAACAATTACAGACGATGTTGGACTCCTGCTATAGATGGCGGGCACACGCTATCACTTATCTACAGTCTCGAAGTGATGCTAGATACGAGCAGATTCTTACTTCATGTCCGGAGTATTGGGATATTTCAGTCCACTTCAGCATTGCTTGATTACTTCTCATTTCCTTCTCAGCCGAGATACCATCGTTCAGGTGGACGCCGTGCAAGCCGTAGTGATAACTTCATGTCAACTTCCTGGACGTGGACAAGTGAAGCGTCCATGTGCGAACGTGGTTACAGAGGTATGTTGGGCTTGCACTTATTTTTCATAGAAGGAATCTACTTCACCTCTGTCACGTACTTGGCCATGCCGGACACAGCCTGGGCTTCCACTAAATCAGCCCTCCTAATACTCCAGAAGCTTACAATAGCTACATGGCCGTGCCGGACAGTTGTCAGTAATCGGGGAATTTCTTAGTCCCGCACTTTCTATCTCTGACTGTCTTGAGCGACGCTGTGACTTCCCCTTAACCTCCTCCTTGTAAGTTTTTGACAGTGACGACGGACTTCTTTGTACTTCCTGATCCCGAGTTCAGTGTGCGCAGTAGTTCGTATCACTGGCAGAACATTTCCTTGGAGTTACCTGATTCTTGAACCCTTCTCATCGTCAGTGATACTGACAAAGCACTTCCGCAAAGTTGCAGAGTGCCGTCATTTGGTTGGCAAGTGTTTTGGACTTGGTAGCACTCGGTTTCACATAGAGTGCTGCTTATGCGTTTAGGAAAGTCATCAAGTGACGATGCACTTTGATTCGACTTTCTGTGATAGGACTTCACTGTTACGTTCTAGAAGTTACGTAAAGTCTTCTTAGGTATTTGCTCCTCACTGGGAAAACCCTTTTCGTGTACTGAAGCGCAGACGAAGAGCGTTGGTACACGTCGAACCACTTCTGAAACACTTTACTCGTGTTAAGCAGCCCTCTACCTTCTTAGTGAACGGCGTTCACTTAGAAGTCACTTTGTCTCACTTTCGGTTTTTAGATTTTTAGATCTTACTAGGTCAAGTACTTTTGCAAGTACCCAATGAGAAAGTGAAGTGCAAGTCACAGTGCTCGAAGTGAACAGAGTTTGCAAGTGGAAAGAATACATTGTTTTGCCGTGAAGTGCAAGTGAAAGTGCTCGAAGTGAACAGAGTTTGCAAGTGCACGCATTATTTTTTATTAACC
The DNA here is from genome assembly GCA_014871385.1 of Ceratodon purpureus. Classification (NCBI taxonomy): domain Eukaryota; kingdom Viridiplantae; phylum Streptophyta; class Bryopsida; order Pseudoditrichales; family Ditrichaceae; genus Ceratodon; species Ceratodon purpureus. The sequence goes on from CM026421.1 coordinate 20,071,694, forward strand.
TCACAGTTTTCTGACCTGGAATAGGATTATTATCGTCAACAGGAAGAGACGTGGGAATCTGAAGAAGGGACCCAAAGTCATATCTTAGCCAGTGGCACACAGGTTTGTCTTTCTGGTGCATGTAGCTTGACAAATTTGCAGTCTCCGAAGCTTAAGTTGGCACACCTTGCTTTTTTAATGCGTGCGACTTTTAAGACGCACTTTAGTATCGCCCATAGACTTCCCTGCGCAGGTGTTTTTGATCATTACAAGAAGCTTGAAGCGCTGCAGTGCACTCACCCGCTATCAAACGCTCTGCAACTTGTAGCAGGTGCTCTTCATTACCTTATTTGTGGTTTAGGTAATCAGGTTGGCTGGGTTACTGTGCAACTACTGGTTGATTTGAATATGGACCTGGAGTTTGGAAGAATTTGATTTCTTATTAATTTCGGCCACTGGAAATTAAATTTCATTTGAAGCAGGTGTTCCAGCGAGTTCTTCGAGCATATGCTGGGAAACTTGTTGCGGACATGACTAGAGGTCACCCTGGTCTCGTAAGTGGCACTGAGGGGCAAGTCAAGGTATTATCTGTTTCCATGTCAATAGTGCTCGAGCATGAAGTTGTTGCTATAATACTCTAGGAACATGATTTCTGTTCTATGTTTCGGTTTCGGTGCACTAATCCTTAGTTTCTGTGCAATTCAGGTCTCAGATAAAGATGAGAGAGTTATCTGCTATATTGTTAATACAGCAGAGTACTGCCACGAGACGGTACGTCATGGTTTCCTACGTGCTCTGCTTACTTGGTCATTCTGGGTTTAGAATCGACCTGTTTATTTGCGTGTTTCTTTGATGTTTCTGGAGTTCTAAAAAATGCTTCTGCTACAAGCTTATGCAAGGTTCCTAATGCGGAATGCATACTGTTCATGCTTTAAAATGTGTTACGTTGTGACATTGAATCATGTGGGATGTCTTGTCATAGTGCAAAGTCGTTTGTGTCAATCATCTACCTGCCGAATACCGAAAAAGCAAATCTAGACGTTTCTAGAACGAATTTACTCTAATGTTTCGGAATTGTTCTTGGGCAGGCTGCCAATATGGGCGACAATATTGCAAAGCTTATTGATTCCCACTTCTCAGAAAGCATAGACATGTCTGAAGAACAGGTATGACTTTCTTCTTCGAATCCATTGAATCCGAGTTGCATCTGCACGCTGTTTACTTTTATTTACTAGGATGGTTTTTGTACGATGAGTTTTCGGGAGTGATCACAAAGGCGTTGTCAACACTTGTGTTTGTCTCGTCTGTTTGGGGGGTAAATCACTAGGTTTCAGGGTGTGTTATTGTTGTTGCGGATTGTTGTACTGTTTTGATCGGCCAGGGTTGGTTTGTTAGGTCCCCCATCTTGATTTTTGACAGCAAGATTTATGGGGTCCCCGGCAATGGCATTCCCATATCAGTAATCGCAGTATACGGTCTTCTGTGACTTCGTTACTCGAGTGGATTTGGCTCCATTTATTTCTGACCGTGTTTGTTTTTGGATTCCCCGTTTGCATGCACGCCATTGCCGAAGGTGGGCAGGAACTCCCATATGTTGTCCTCTGTCGGTGAAATCCCTCATTCCGTTCTGGAGATGGAGAAAACGACATGGATGTGGAGAATGCGGACTAGAGCTAGGAGCAAAATTCACTGAGCACAGCTGCGTCCCAAGTTCTGAACGCAGGCTGTCTTGGTACTGAGGAATGGGTAAGTGCTACTGCAGCTGTTGAAGTGACGGGTTAATTTTTTTTCCCCACAGTCCTCGTCACTGTCATTATGTCGCAGCCCTAATTCACTCTTGACGCGACGGATTAGCTATGAGTGCAATCGGTGGGCGGATTTGGTCATTACTTCATTGCCTCATTGCCCTAGCCCAACTTGTACACACACATTGGCGTATAAGTAGAGAGGGCCCAGCAGAGTGCTTGCATTGCTTGTCCATATCCTTGCAAGAGCACTTCCTTCTTCCTCTCCGCTAGACGTTTCGTCGATTCCCTCCTGTACAGGCCGTGGAGCAATGTCGGACGGCTTCGAGAATCTGCTTTTGGAGGACCTCGACGAGGCGTCCGGAAACCACTTCACCGTCCGAATCCTGTCGAGGACAACACCTACACGTCTGGTATCCCAGCTGCTTCACCATGTGATTTGTAATGACCCCGTTCCCCGTAATGAATCACTCCCTTCATGTTTCCTCACTCCTCCACTTTTGCAGGAGGTCCCCGCTCCCTTTTCCGCTGCAACGGGATGGCCAGGAGCTGTGCAGTGTGCTGTCGTCACATCCCTCCGCAACCCATTGGAGTGGCCCCTGCGAATGACACAACTTTCGTCATCTTCCTGCGTCGGAACTGCGATCAGCGACAGCTATGGTTGGTCGAAACTCACCGAACACATGGCGGTTTCAGTCGGCGACGTCCTCGACTTCGAACTGGTGGACGAACGTTGCCTTCTGGCGAGCATTGCATACAGCAGAGGACGTGTCCCGGAAGTCGTTCCGCAGGAGGCACAAGTCCGCGGAGGACACAGCCCGCGGATCGCTCCGGAGGAACCGCAGGTGGTGAACGACAGCACGCCCCACTTCAAGAAGAAGTTGCGGCCGTCACATACCCGTGCTCACAAATCAGCCCGTCTTGTGAGTTATCCTTTGAACTTGTGCTCATTCACTCTTGTCGTCCTTGCCAGAAGAGCTGTTGAAATTTCGTATCAGACATTGCGGGACCTCCATAACCCACACATAACGGATAGGTGTCTTCTTCGTTCACTTCACGCAGGACATTCCGACATCGTTTTGGCGCTCAATGGGGCAAGAGACTTTTGATGGTAGTTTGATGACCCTTTCGGGACCTATCCGTGAGCACGTCGTCAGGAGCTCAGTCTGCAGAACTCCCAAACAGACATTTTGCTACTTCAGCAGCGGGTGGGCGGATTTTGTGACTATGAACAGTCTACAGGTCGGGGACACAATTGTCTTCACGAAGGTGACGAATTGCCGATACGTGGTGAAGAAGGAATGAGCGGTGCCAGCCAGACCGTTGCTATGTCACCGTAAACTTCAACAATGTAATTGCCCGCTGTTAGGACGTAGCTGCAATCGAGGGCCACTTCAGTCTGATCTACATCTTCTGCACAGGTCTTGTAGCACGTCAGACAGGGGGCACAAACTGATCGTAGACACTGCGTTGACAAGTACTCGTGTTTACTATGGTTCCAAACTCAACATTTCGCAGAATTACCTTTATGGACACACATGTTTGTAGTATGCTGACATTAGATCACCTGCTGTTTTGGTGTTCACATTCCCGCACTGTTGTTCTGTCCAGTAACTTGATAGGACTTCGCGGATTAGTGTCGTCACACTCCCGTCTACTTAAGCTGCCATTTTGCCTTCTTAGATAAGACTTTGCACTTTCAAATCACATTGCTTTAGCTTCGCTGCAATCACTTACAAATCACTGTGATGTTCCTTGCCTCCTCTGAATGTTGTCACAGATTTTACTTTTGTCTTAGTGTTCAATGACCAAGCGCAGCGCAAGTAAAGTCCTGTGGTCGCAAGGAGGCTTGAAGTGCTACCCGTGTACATTAATTCACTCGGCACGTTTCGAAGTGGCAGAACAGTAGTAGAACATGTGGGACACAATTTTAATTCCTTCGTTTATATCATTTCTCCGAACTGTGTGCATGCTGTGGAGACGTTATAAACGGGTTCTGAGTACGCCCTACGGTTTCCGGGTGTCTATTGTGCTCGTACTCGATGTCCCCACACTGCTGTGTCTTACACGGACTCTGAAGTAAGACTGGCGCTGCTAAGTCGAGAAATTCAAACATCCAAACATGGAGTCTCCTAAAATGTACGTTGAAACGAGGCGGAGGAAATGATGTTTTTTTAAACACATGCGCAAACACCGGAGGGTACCACAAACATCAGACACACTTTGCTTTATGAACGGTGAATTCAAGAAAGATGTAGGTCCCGGACACTGTGGGCCTCCTGAAAAGCACTGTATCCCGTTGCGGACAATGACATGCCAAAATGCACACAAAATGCCAGTAAGCTGTCCATAACTCCGGGACCAAGAAGTCTGTCTCGAGGAAATTGCGAGCAGATGCAGCGGAGACATACTTCCACAAAAACAGACCAATTACAATCAAATATCACTCTCGCTTTCTCCGGCAATCCATTCCAGATCACGTACAGGATAGAGGACCTTTTTTCTCGTAGCATGTCAACTTCAATTCATCTACTATATCTCCCGTTGGTTTTAGACGGTGAGGTTGACAAGGAGAACTTGAAAACAGGCAGGTAAGTAGCAAAGACTCTGGAGAATTACTGCTACGAAGCATGCGAAGAAGCTCCTTGAAGACTGAGAAGCTTCACCAAGACCACTCCATAGCTATATACGTCCACTTCATCAGACAATTGTCCATTCAACGCATACTCTGAACAATACATGCACAGCTCAGGGTTGTTAGCATTCATCACCCCCAAAATATTTTGACCCAGAGAATACTTTTAGGTGAGTCCAAAGATTACCAAGTTCTAGCATACACAACAGTGATGAGAGTATGGATCAACAACTTACCAGGAGCAAGATATCCTCGACTACCGATGACGCTGGTGACAAGATCCCGTGTCTCCTGAACATAGTCGTGAAAAAAACAAATTATAAGAAATTCATAACCATGTAGACAGAAGCTTCCTTTGCAATCCCCTTGATGAGATGTACTGGGCTAACAATTCGTGGAGAAGTCATTTGTGAATAATTGGATCATTTGTAATATAAAATAATAAGACATTGAGGATGTGGATGGTGATTGACTATACCTTCGAGCCCAGTTGCGTGGTAAGTTGTGCAGAAGAATTTGATGCTTCTGCCAAATTTGATGAGAAGACGGTCTGCTCGCAGACAATCACCAAGGCGCTCCACGCATAAAGTGGAACAGTCGCGGCAAGTTTCGAGGTCCGTGCGAAACAAACGCCCTATCGTCCAGCGCCTCACCTCTCCTTCATCGCCATCTCCTTCTCCATCCCAAATCCGTCAACTTCCCTAAACCCGTTAACACTTATGCATCACTTAAGTGGAAACGTACGTCAAAATGTTTCTTCTCGTTGGAGGTTCATGTGGACAGGCAGCTCAAAATGTACAATCCGGTTTGAAACCCGGACTTGTAAAGCAAGCAGCGAAGCGGATCACAGTGATTGAAAATGTCGCGTTCTCGTGCATTCTGTTGTACGTGTCGCTGTGGTCGCGAGCGATCACGACGGAACAGAACCCACCAATTACCTTACTCTGTTTGCTCACCACCTGCATTTGCTCCTGCTCCCCGCCTGCCGTCGCCCTCTTCCCGTTTGTCCCCCTCCGGCACGTCCCCCTCCGCGACCGCCCCCTTCCGCTCCCGCAAACCCGCCCACGTGGTCGGCGTCCCCGAAAATCTCCTCCCAACTCACAATTACAATCAAAATTTTGCCGCAAAATAAAACACCGCAAAATGGGTTTCGAGCACACCTTCAGAAGCGCTTGGAGCGCTGATCCGGCGTGACCCAGACAGTCTCTAGCTCCTCCTGCCCATCTCCTGGGATCACGTGCACCTCCAGAGTCCACCCACTCATGAGGAATGCAAGCAGGGAGTTCAGCTCGGAGTTCAGGAGCTCCCCCAGGGGCTGCGTCCGAATCCTCATCGGCAGAGGGGTCGTGAATGACCAGGATTTGCTGAAGACTGCGACGGCGGTATGAAACTCCGCCAACCGATTTCCCCGGCGGTGAAGCAGCCACTTTCTACCGTCAACAGGCAAATGGAAATTGCGCAGGGATGGAGCAGCGCGCAAGGCATTGTACTCTACCCGGGACCTCATCGCTGCGTTCCACTCCTTCGACAAGCACGAAAGTTTCGGTATGAGCTCCAACAGCAGGCTGCTATCAACGTTGAGCCGATCGATGACAACCCAGGGATCTGCGGGAGCACAGGCGAACTCCAGTACGTGATCAATTAAAACATGGCACGCCACAATGTCGAAGCAGCCTCGCTTGTGTCTCGCACAATCTACGATCCAGCGAAGGTCAGACATGGCTGCGGAAACTACAAGGGCCAACGACAACAGCAGAGGGCGTAGGACAAGAGCTTGGGAGAACTGAGGCGCGAGGGAGGTGAAACTGTAACAACAGAGCAGCTCAAAGGAAAACGGAAGGAGGACGTAGCTGCATACAATTCGCGTACCTTCGTTCTGGAAGAAGAACCAGGTAGGAGGATGGAGAAGACGGCTGCGAGGTGACTGTCAGCCTGCCTGACAGCCCACCATGATCACTTGGTCTATCAAATCGATTAGGCCTAAGTCCCGTCAAGCCACTTCCTTGTCGGAAAATGGTAATTAGGGAGAGTGGAAGGCTAATAATACGAAAACAACCCTACAGCTTCATGATGGAATCAGAACCCAGACAGCATCAGGTCAGAGTCATTTGAGGTTGACACACACCTGTCTCCATCAGCCCCCATATTCCTGGCCTCTTGGAAAAAAACTTTTATAAATATTAGTGTGGTTTCAAAGTTGCAAGTTTGTCATACAATCATTAAGAAATGAACCTGTAACTGCGAATCATTTGCACCTGCGCCTGCTTCCACCATACACAATATAAATTTAAATGCCGTATTTAGGAAAAAGAGTCCAGGAGATCTACAGTCCCGCAACACAGTTGTAAATAAAAGCCAGAATAAATGCATATTCATTTCTCTTTTCAAATAGAGAACTTCCTTATTCCGTCAAATTTACCTTGATTATGAGTGCTTGCTCTCTCGGTTGTCCCGCAGGGTCTCCCCAGGGCGATTGCGGCACCAGAATTTTGTGGTGTGGTCGTTACTTCCACTGTCAGATACAGAAAGGAGTCCAACTTTAAAAAAAATACATTTTTAATACTCTATTCCCTTTGCAATTGATAAGAGTTAACGCATACGTTGACTTTATTGCCTTAAAATCCAATTGAACATAGTTGCTTGGCATTGAATACATACTAGTGGAACAGAAACAGCTAAAAAGAGAACAGTACCTGCATAAAATATGCCCCATACGATGCCAAGCCTGATCCCAGACGCTGCTTTCATGTGCATTTGCTACTTCTGCTTGCGGTCCTTCATGTCTATTATAAACCCCAAAACACAAAATGAACAGATTTCAGGCAGGAAATATACACAGGAACTATTGGATATATTGTTGCTTAACCGTAAATGATGAACTGCTGTAGAAGGAATAAGGTTTGGTTCTCACCCCACAAGCCAATGGATAATGCTACCATCATAACTTCCGCTGACAAAAAGGTCCTCATGGAATGGATGCCAAGCCAAGGCTGTATCAAGGCAAAAGGAAGCTCGTATAAGCCAAAAAATAACCCATGAAGTAACCAACTGTACAGGAATGTTCCACACAAAACTGTTAAATAATAAGCTGTTAAAGTAGATGACATACATGTGACTTCCTTCCGATGCCCTCGATAGGACTCCAATTCCTTCAAAGTGCGGATATCGTACAGCTGTCAAAACAAAAGAAATCATCAGAAAAATGGCACACTTTCTTTGAATAATAAGAAATCCCACTAGTATCAATTTACGCCCACCAAAGCTGAGGATGATACCTTAATGTAATGATCCCGAGATGCAGTCAGCACCCAGTTGCCGTTGCTATTCCATTTTACTGATAAAACTGTATTTTTCTGGCCATGTCTGTGCAAGAAGAGCAGTATCAATAACTACTCTAGCGCAGAACGATCAACTTTACAGCCGCCCCTCTAACTCTTGCTTGACGATGAGTTGGCTAGCAGCGAAACGCCTTACAGCAATCGGAAGAATCAAATGGGCACCGCAACTGAACTCTCTAAAATAATGAAATTAGATACATTCAGGTGTCAGTTAATACTGAATCATGCTTTGTTCGATGCGTTAGTGTGTACCTCAAGTCCCGCACTGCTTCTTTGTGTGCAGTTTTCCAGAGTGTGAACTCTCCACTTTGTGATCCTGTTATCAGCCTCCGACCATTGGGGGTCCACTGAAATCAATTAGAGCTATCAGTACATAGTTTTGATGAACTCAACTTCTGGAAGCAACTCATCGAAAACATCCGAACTCAGACACAGACAAACCATTAAGAAACCATCTCGACCTAAATAATAAACACTATCAACATAAAATCAGTGCGTGGATGAAGCGCCGTTGAAAAGTAATCAAAATCATAGTTAAACTTCAGAGGACTTTACCAACACTCGATTGATTGAACACCGCACTTTATTTGTTGACGGGTGCACGAACTTCGTGGTGAAACTGGTGGCAGGGTTATCAGGATACGCTGCCGTCGGAAGCATCTGTTTCAAAGAAATTCATCAACATCAAGGATCATACGAGTCAGTGATCACTGAGATAGAACATTCAGAGCCCCGGAAAGCCCTAAAAGTGAAAACACATGACTGTGAATGCAAAATCTGCTTATCACTGAACTCATGGAACAAGAGGTTGCTTACGTCGACAGCAGCAGGTAGGCTGCAATGCAGGGGCATCCTGACAATCGCGTTGCCAGGTTCGATTCTGAAAAATTAACGCACAGTTTAGCACGTGCGACTCTTCCTGACGGAAAACCCTAAACCCCTTCAATTCTCTTCCGACCCTATTCAAATACAAATCTCTAAAATATATTGATTACGAAAAGAAAGTTCCAGCCTAAAGTCTTGCTTTCTATTAATAATGGGCTTTCAACCTAAAATAATGCAAAGATCTCACAGGAATAAGATACATGTGGCTCTCCGAAGATTGTCTCCAATAATCACAGGAATGCAAGAAGCATCAACGACAGTCTGGCCAAATACCTGGATATAGCGCACATCTGTAGAGCTGTAATCGACAGTTCTCCGATGAACAGGTTTCCGCATCCGTTTGCCTGTAGCCAACAGAACTAAAACTTAAGCATTACAACCCTCAAGCAAATGTCATTCGCAGAATAGAGTCCTGAATATACCGTTCAATTATGTGACCTGCCGTCGCAATGCAGTTGATATTACTTGATGCCCATTATTTTACCAATTTTATTATTTGAAATTGACAGGGGCTTGGGAAAACTTTATCTGGCGTGAGCGAAAGAACTTATGTCGTTGATGATTATAAACATATACGTATACAGTAAAGGTTTGGCAGATGTACAAAGAGCAAAAAACCCCTGCTCGTCATCGCAGCTATATCAGTTCTCAAATGATCTGCTTGTCACTTGTGATAGCTTAGAGTAGCATTTATCTTCTCTTGTTCACTTACAATAGCAGTAACCTTCATGCCTATATGTAAGAAGAGTCAAGGTCAGTCACGAACACCTTACAAACTGGAACCAGAATTCGGATCTAGAGTAAAGTAACCAGCAGTAAGTCATTGAACAAACCTATTCTCCAGCAATAACTACACATGATTTAAATAGACTCCGGGGATATAGGACGCCAGCCAAAGCAAGAAACAATGCCTCCCTGTCCCTCCAGCATATCAAAACATGAACGAGCTTTCCTCTTGAAGTACACACTTGGAACAGCTTCTCCTTCAGAAACTCATGGACATGTCTTGAGAATATTCTGAGTCTGCATTGACAGCGCTTCACCAATCACAGCTTGCCTCAGGTACACGGTTTCGATCTTCCATTCGCCAGCAAATTCTCAAGTGCGTGAACCCTCTGCACGCTCTGTTCTTCTGATTTCTCAGTATAATCTCCGTCTCCTTCTCCCTTCCATCGAATTGTTTGTCGATGTCAATGACTCATCGAAAACCAAGGTTCCTGCATCGGTCTCGCCTGTCCGAATTTATATACAACATGCACGGACAATTACATACAGGCACCAAGCGCTGAAAAGTCGTCACAGATATATTAGAATAAACTACTCGCGGCATACCACCTCAACTATGATACAGATAGCAAGACTTGTCTCCTAACCTGAACTCAGTAGTCTATGCGTGACATCCGTCTTCCCCTTCTTATGCATAAAATCCCTAAAAACAAATAAGAAGGCACAGTAATACCGAACCAAGAATACCATCTGCAGATCTTGAGTTTTTGTTCAGTAAATGCACATATTTTATATATTTATACAGGTCATTAATACACGCCAAGCCTCAGTGCCATGCCGGATATACAAATGAACAAAAAATACCTAGTATTGAAATACCGTTAACTCCTGTGATCGTATTCATATGTCCAATCCCCCCAAAAAAAAAAAACCATTCATACACATGTATACTTGACCTCGTGACCAATCTGGACATTGAGACCCGTCGCATTTAAAACCGTCCGGAGTCCTCTGACACTATCCTGAACCCAAAATTGCATCGTTTGATGTAGCTGTCGTCTGCATATCACATGTTACGCTGTAGACGATACAGTCTCAAAATTTGGAACATGTAGTCACTCACTTTGCCACATTAGAGATACTCTACGGCATACTTCCCTCGCGCTTGCGCTTTGCCTGATTCCCTCCGCGACCTCGACCTTTCCCTGCATCAGCAACCGCAGCTGGTGCTTTGAATTTCTCTTGCACTCCAATTTCGGCCAATGGCTTCATATTGCACCCCTTCTCTGCCCTTGTCACGCCCTGGCCTGCACGTCCTCGCCCTAACATTGGCTTCTTAGCCCCTTGCACCAACCCTCCGTGACCTGATGTCCCCGTAGTGGCACCCGGCGAGGGACAGAGCTTATTTCGCAAGGCCGCCTGCCGTCGCGTCCCGACAGACCCCGTTCCTTTACCTGAGGACTTCCCAACAGTTGGTGACTCCTCAGCCACCGCCTGTTTTCCCGAGTGCACCGTGTCCATGTCAAGTACTTGGCAATCGGTTCCTGCCATGTCAGTTTCTGGATCCTCCTCGGCGGAATGCGACGTTGCCCTATGAGTTCCCTCACTCATCGTAGTGGTTGATGGCACTTTGCCGGTGGAGGATGGTGGAATGTCGTCATCTTCTCCCACCCCCAAAGCGGTGTCCGGTAATGTCTCCGGGATCAGAGTGCTCTGTATAATTCCGTCTCCACGCTCAGGAGTCGCATGGGAAGGCCGTTGTGGCTGACTGAAGCGGAGCTCTTCTTTATCCGGGAAGAGTATGCTTTCGTCGGACGTCTTTGTGGATAGTGGCTCAGTCAGCAGTGACGGTGTCCCAGATGCATTCACCGCTGGAGGGGTACCGCAAGCCAGTGCATCCAAACGTCCTGCTCTGCTTTCACCGGCTACCCTTCCCACAGTGGACGTCGGCGTCTTCCAACTCGGAGACGCATGGGTCTTCGCTTCTCCCGAAGAAGGCGTCACCACACTCTTCTGCTTCAGCGACGATGGTGTCCCTGACGCCGACCCCACGTGAACTACACAAGCAATCACATACTCTGTGAGTTATCAATGCTCACTCTGCTCTGCGCATTATTGAGTCCGAGTAAAAATTCATGCAGTCGCAAAAAGAAACAGAATTAAAAAATTCAATTCAGTAAGCCTTAGTGAATTGAAAGTGAGTAAGTGAAAAGAAACGGTCACCAAAGCGTTTCACCGAAATGTCCGGATGAAACTGGATTCGCAGTGCTACCGTAGTGAATCTCTCTTGGAAAGTGAACTTCATCTGTTTCAAGTAATATCGCAGTGACCAAAGGTTTACTATGTACTAGTGAACCTTGTGATCTGCTGCTCAGTACCCGTCACCATAGAAAGCAAGTCCTCAGCGACCGCACCTCATGTCCACAAAAAAAATCCACTATTCCTTAGTGAATTGAAAGTGGTTAAGTGAGAAGAAAGAGTCACCAAAGCGGCCCACCCTAATGCCCGTATCAAACTGGAGTCGATGTGCTATTACAGCGACAGTGACTTGGAAAGTGAACGTGAAATCTCTTGACATGAACACAGTGAAATTCCTAACATTCCGGACGCCTCGTCACTCCGCGTAAGGACTGAGAGGTTTAGCCCAGAAAACCAAAGTGATACAGCACTTGCACGTGAAATAAACTCAAGCATACCGATCATACCGAAGGAAGGCACTGCCGAAAGCACTTTTATGGTCGAGCAGTGCTAACGCATCCATGACAGGCATCACCGACCACGATTAAGGGTGTAACTTACTGCGAAAGCACTGATCTCACCTCCCCGGCCAGTGAACCACTTCGCTTTCAGAACTGCACATTCTACATCTGTACGGGCTCTATGAAGCAGATCAATTGAACAAAGTCCATAGCAACAGCCCCGGAAAACGTGGCACACCAGGACAAAAGCAAGGGAGACAGTGGGCGTTACACTATATCCCTAGAGAAATACCAGTGAAGGGTTCTGCTATACCGAAAAGTAAGTCACAAGGATGCCCAACCGGAAATTCAGAAGGTGAAAACAACCACTGTATGAAAAAAGTGACGTACACACTACTGTCCAGAATCCCCAGATCAACGTGGCCGCAGATGTCCGTTACAATTCCCTCCGGATGATAGCAACCATATCCTTGAGGTTACTAACAAGGAACCTCAAGTTGGAACACACATGACGAAGCCATTTGCGGAACTTACAGTTGGTTGAGGAACTTACAGTTGGTTGACGCCGCAGCTGCAACATTCCCACCGTCGCGCCCGTTGAATCGACTGACTTGTCCTTCTACTTTCGGCTGCCGAAGTGCTGGAAGTCGGATTTGATTTGCACCGAAGCTATCCAACCAATCTGCGCTGAACTCCATTTCGCAATTCACATTTGCGCACCTCCTTTTACCGTCACTCAACCAAGCAGCGAGACAAAAGTGATGATAGCAGCAACTGCAGTCCGCAACAGAGATGTTGTGTCGGGCAAAGTTAAAGCCACAAACCGGGCAATTTTTCACTCTGATAACCAGAGCTCGTCCATCCGTAGGGACCCGTGGATTTCGAATTGGGAGTGGAGTAGTCCCCATGCCGGAGCCCACAGCCATCATCTGTACTTGCTCGGTTAATTTCCCCACCCACATGTCCAATCGAGTTGACTGCGTCCCTCGTACGCGGATCTCATGCTCAACCTTATTGAGCTCCGTCTGTAGCCCCTCTTGTTCGAATCTCAGCACCTCAGTGCGGGCACTCTCCCGATTGAGTATGTGAACTCCGAATTCCAAGTCCTTGTCGATCCGCCTCAGCTCCTCATCCTCCTCTTCGCAGGTTTCTTCAATTCTGTCTTCGCCATTATCCCCTGAATCCCCGGCATCTCTAATGGAATTGAAATGCGCCACCAAACTGTCACGACGGCTCCTCATGTTGGCGCAGCTGAGCTCTTCCTCTCTCAAAGACTTCAGGCGTTCCGCTAGGGCACCATCAACTCCCTTGCGCTGCTGTTGGAGGTCCTTGCTCCGCTCCTCTAGTATGCATCTACAGCACAGGTATGCGAAACACAGATGAGGTATGTTCCCTAGTAGACAGTACGTGTCACCAAAATCGAAGTGCGGCATTTCCACTACCACCCGGACACACTTCTCCCCAGACGGGGGGGAACACATGCTTGAAAACAGCATTTCTGGGCATTATAGCATGTGCACTCGCGGTGTGTGCCCTTGTGTCGCATCAACTTCGGGCTGTGTACTATTTAGTGAACGAATCACAGACGTCTGTCATCCCGGCGAGAGTCATTGCCGACATGCATCATTACTCTGCAGTGGTCAGGAAGAAATTCGGAGCCTATCATCCTCAGTTCAAATGCGTCCCTTTCAGCTCTTACCTGAGTATGGAGAAATCACAGAATGTGTCGGGTACGCAGACATGTCCGCACACTCAAACCGTGTTATCCACTGCGTCACCGAATCCAAATGTGCCCCCCAAATTAATCAAAGACTCCAGAGAACGTCCTAACCAATGCGGCGATTGTGGCACTTAAAACTTACCAGCCAGACCTGTTTGTCCCCCAAGGTGCTTCTAACCCTGACCAAAGCAAGTTCCCAAGCTCAGTGCAGACTTCAGCATGGTGAAGGCTCATGACGACGTTGAGCAGGAGCATAATTCAGTAATACATGAGGGAGAGAGGAGTTACGACGCTCAAATGTGCAGTCAAGTTTCGGTAAACGTTGTTGCACATATAATACTCATTGACTACCACTGTACGAGCATAGTCCGATTTCCATGAAAGAGAACATACATTCCGAGAAAAACCTTGTCGACCTTGTCATCTGCCATTTCGACGTTGACAAGGGATGCATTAAAGAATTGCTAATAGACCCTGAATCTATACTATCACCTTGAAACTCAGATACAATAGGGTATCAGAACCATCAACTCCGAAACAGAGCTACACGTGTCTTCTCTAATCACCGAAGTAAAATGCTCCGGTACCGTACCACATCTGTTCTGTCCTTCGAAGCTGATCCGGTCAAAGGGTGTCCAGCATCGCTCTCTGGAATGAGCGGCTGCTGTCGAAGGCGTTCAACTATCCCGGTACCCTCGCGCTGGACTTCGCAAACCTTCGTGCTAAAAAACTCGGAAACATGTTTCTTATGCGCTTGAACAAAACGCTCCCTAAATCCCTGTAGACAAAGCTATTGGTCCGGAAAAATTTATGCAATAAACTTACGATGGGATAATGACCTATTGTATCAGTAGTCTTCGGACTTTTCATACTTAATGCTCCCCTCTAAATTAAAGAATCGAAATCCCTCATTCCAGACACAGGGCTTACCTTTAGCACCGAGCTTGGAGGTGAGTAGGATTAGCACATCCTCTCATCCTCCCAAAAACCTCTGTCAAGTACTAGGTGACCGTTCAAGAAACATGTGACGTCTTGATCTCTCGAATCAGATGCATCTGTGATCTGATTACAAGCCACCAAAACTTACAATCTAGCTTAATTGTAAGAGAAAACCGCAAATCCTTCAATTATGATGTGGCCTTGAAACACAGTCCAAGGATCCTGGACGTGACTCAGGGTGGCTCAAGGTGGTAACCATGAAATGATCTACCGAATTGTGCAAACAGAAGGTGACATTCACTATTCTAGGGCTCCGCAACTTCAAGAAATTTCGGAAGCATTCCCAATCTGCTGGGTTACGTCAGGACCCTCTGCTTCTATTATGGTTCAGGCGCTGTTGTAAATTCTTTTCAAAGTTAGCTTCTATAGATTACGGGCTACGCTCATATTATCTGGCCAACGAGCCTATCATAAAAACTGCAAAGCTGTTCATGGACACATGATCGTTTCATTTAATGTTGATCGGGACCTTTAATCTGGGACATGGAGACGAGTTTCATGATGTCATTAGAACTCCTTCGTTTCATTTAATAACTCCATGTATGTGAAGACTGAGGACCAGAACTGATAATTCCGTTTCAATGCGTACTACTCGCATCTGGCTGTGTCCATGACCTAAACCTAAAATCACATATTACATTAACCGGAACAAGACTATTATTCACGCTTACTGAAGAACATCAACCCCCACTTGATCTGCGCATGTTTGTGAGTACATTACAGAACATGTTAAATTCAAGCAAGTAACACACCCCAGACCGTATCCATTCCGAGCACCTGTCCCGTAACAGACAGTAAAAACCACAAAACCTTTAACAAGTACCACAGCATGATACTCATCCCCAATCGGACATTTACCAACCAAGCGAGCTTTATCATGGACACCGCAGAACAACCATTGAAAACCGGACTGAACAATGCAAGGTATGCACAGAGGACATAAAACATTTCAAGCTTTCTACGCATGTCGTTTTCGGTGATTGTTCCACAGATGAATAAGCGATCAACAAAGGATAAGGTAACGAACGCATCACTCACATCTTTGGCCCAATCCCGCCAGCGTCTCCTTCGGCATCCTCCAACATCTGAAGAACCTCCGAACTCTGCTCCTCGGTCCAAGAAGCGGGCTCGCACGTTGCTCCAAGCTGGCGTTGATCCCCACCTTGACTCGCACTGTGCCCTAAATTCTCCAAACATGGAATTCCCTGAAGCTCATCCCACTTTGAGTGTAGGGCCTCCTCCACTCTTCCATCCTTCTGCCACGCAATGTACTGCTTGCGACAAATGTCATGGGCAAATTTGGCCCAATTAATCTTACACTTCCCCTCCTTCTCCGCCAACCAGCTCCTCAAAAAATAACGAGCAAACTCCTTGTTGGGAGGTGCATGGTTGTACATTAGAAAATACTTCTGCCAGATTGTACCGCACTCAGCCTCCGTGATGAATTCATTCGCAACCACTTTCAGCCCACTGCCTCCTTTATTTGGAAACACCCTCTTGAAATGGTTTTCGCTGATATGTGTCGTTCCACATTCTGTCTTTCCGCAAATGCCCACGTCCTCTAGCTCCAGGTGCTCTGCAAAATCCTGCACAGACCACCTACACCGTAAGTGGAGTCCTTTTGCAAACTTGATCCTCTCCCCCTGTTTCCTGTTCAGGTCTGCATCAGATTTGGGGAGGGTAGTAGCCAACTCCCGTTTCACTGTGGCCATGGCGTAGCTAATCTATACGACTAGTTTCTCCTGTCGCATGCAAGATCCTGCATGTGCATTCGCAAGCACCGAACCCTAACTTGGGTAAACCCTGATCCACTGGCTAGCGAACCCTGTATCCAGACACCCCTGCAACGGATGATGTCTTCGTCTTCTAATTGCTACGACGGTGAATCTAGGCATGCAAACCCCGAGATCAGTCAATCAACTCTTCAACGCTCAGCATTCCAATTCTTCCCCACCCTTCTCGGCCACGAACTCTCCCGAAAGAACTTTCTTCCTGCAACTACCTTCAGGTTCCGGAAAGTGGCTAGACAGTGAAGTGACCCTTCCAAGTGATGGTGAATACTACTTGGCGCAACCTATCCCGAACAATTTTGCATAGACCCTCTTTAACATAAATGACGCCGGATACGCACCTGACTGCATCAATTCGCCTCCCTTGGAAAAGGGGCTCATCAGGTTGAAGCACTGAACTGGCTGCGGAGCATTCACAACTCATCTTCGCGGGATCCCCCACAATGAAGACGCACAATTTTGGCTTCCGTGTCCACCCCTAAACCCTTGCAACAAGTGTCACTCTAAACCCTACTCTCTTATATCGCAGTTCAACCACCTTCCACGCTCCCAAGCGTTCCCAAGAGTTCCCACTGTACCCAAACAGGCCACTGCGAATTCACTTTGATCTGGTCACATTTTGCACTTTCTGGTTCACTTTATTGTGCTTCCCCCCTGGTAATATCTTCCACGACATCTTTTGGTTGATGGAGGTGTATAGCGGGCTCCAGTTCCAGTATGAACTATTCTTCAACTGCAATGAAGTGACCGGCGATAGTCTTTCGGGGAGTACTCGAGAGAGGTCGAGACCTGATACGCTCATTACAGCGTCTGGATGCACCTTCCTTGTAGGTGAAGACAAGCTTTCCAGCCTTACAGCTGCTTTAGAGGATCTAAGGACAAAGATTCGGCCACTTTCTTCAATGTTTTACGGTGATCTGGCATGCATTCTGGTCTACGTTGCGGCTGGGACAAATTTCCAGTGGGTTTGCATTGACAAGTCTGGCGACATCAAAAAAGCCGGTAACTGTCTTTCGCTGTCGTCCACTGTGGGTCGTAGCCAGTTTTTGCTGAGCGTCGGTTATGCCTACCAGTTGATTATGAAAATGGCACTCTCAGTCCCATTTGTGCTTGGCCGCCGTGCTATGTTCACTCGGGAAAACCAAGGAGATCGGGAGATAGCTTTCTACCCTGGCTACGTTCGTAAGTCCATCAAGAACTTCCAGAGGTTTTGTGACGCCTGGGGGACTAATATAGATTTGATACTGAGGGCTTACGAACTTGGAGAAACATGTCGCTTTCTTCCGCGTATCTGCCTGATTGGGGATACAGCCATTCATCACAATTCATATCGAGTTGATATTAGACCGATTGGATACTCACCCGTGCTGGGGACCGAGCAAGATACTAGGATGTTGGCCCAGAATGTGTGTGAAGCATTGTCTGTCCTCCATGAGGCGGGACTCGTTCACAGGGATATTCGGCTCCAGAACATTTTGCAGGTTTCTAAGGAGCAGTTCATGCTAATTGACCTGGAAACAGTAGCAGCATCTCCTTTCAGAGTGCCACCAGGATTCAAGTGGTTTAAAGAGTGGAGTGATGCCACGTTGGAGGGCGCTGTGTATACGCCTTTGTCCGACATGTATCAGCTCGGCATACTTCTGGAACGCCGAATGCGTTGGGAATCACCAGCTGCTAAGGACTTCATTAGGAGGCTTAAAACAAAGCAGTGCTCTGCAGCGATGGCATTGGATGATCCTTGGATATCAAATCCTACTTCATAGGGTGCTATTCGCAGTGGTAATGTTTATCCTGATCCGTATGTTTTACATGATCGTGGAGTAAAGGGGAAGCGAGTAACGGGGAATCCGTATGTTTTACATGATCTGTAGCTTGGAGTACAGGGGAAACTTAACGAGCATCAACGTGCAACGCTGCATTGAAGAGCTCGTGGACAAGACTCTGGACACGGTTTAGGGGTTTAGGGTGGGTGTTTAGGGTGTCTTTAGCACCTCAAACGGTCAAACCCCCCTAAACCCTCTGGATTTGTGAAAATGTTCATTTTGATGGGCTTGGAGGATTCGAGTCTCTAGGTTTGTTGACCCGTTACATTTGTAAATATGAATGTTTCGCTGGAAAGCAATGTAGATGTCTTGGGGGTTTGATTACTCCCAGTGCATATGCTAATCACTGACCTCCTTGCATATTTGTTATGCGTGAGAATCTTTAAAAAAATGAGTATGTGGCGCACAACCGCACGGTTTCATCATCATGTGAACGTGGTGACCCTCACATAGCATTGTCCCTAGAGGACTTCATATTCACAACCTGTTCAGAGCGTGTGAAGCCTAATTTGGATTCGGTGTTGACAGTCGGGTGAAGCTATGGTGAGGTTGGTTTGGAAATATTTTTACGTCATTCTCATGGAATAACAGTTTGACCATGATAGAACTTCTGTGGTGGTCTCTCGATTAAACACTCCTGTGATGTGTTTAAATGACTATGTTGTACTTAAAGAGTTTGTATTGTAGCAGTTTATTTGCAACATTGCCTGCAGCGCTTGAATTGTCTGTCTGCTCTTTAAGTTTGTTTGAGAGTAACTCTTTTATCGCAGGTCACCGCTTCCAAAAGTCATATGAATGCCGAATATGTTGGGCCGAGTCTTTTAATTTGCTGCTTGCGATTTAATTTCTAATGAATGCAAGAATCTGACACCTGCAAGGTGACTAGAAGCAATGCATGCAGTCTCCTAATCCTTTCTCTACTTCCTCCGTGTCCTCCATGAGTATCTCTTATAATCAGCAGTGCCACAACTACTTATTTGCATGAAAGATAACAATATCCATGACTAACTACTTATTTGCATGAAAGATAACATCCATGACTGTCACTTTTAGGGCTCTGAGAATGTCTTATATTAATAGACCACAGAAAATTTATTATACCATATTAGCAAGAAAAGGAATTCCAACGCACTGGAGAATGTATTATTTCAACACTATGAATAAGTTATGAACTTTTAAAGAGTCTATTGTCTGATGTTCAGATGTGGTACATCCTTGTAATCATGTCTATTTACTTTTTGAACCCTAAATCCTAAACCTCAAATCCAAACCAAAACCTTATATTTTGCACACCATATCTCAAAATGTAACCACTCTGTCTCCAAAATTGCAAATGGGTGCGTTAATGTGGACCTCGTTTCCCTGCGCTTAAAAGGGGTCCAGCTCACACATGACGTGGAGGGGTCTCTCATTGCTCACGGATCTGAGGTAATCATGATCTGGGCTGTCCGGTGAGGAATTAGGGTTGAAGCTCATTTTGCAGCCCATTTTGCAGGAACTTGTGCTTCTCCAGCAGCTGCCGGAACCATCGCTCCCGAGCTGTAATGACGACGAGTGCAGACGCTGACAAAGTCGTTTAATATATTCCAAAAATATTGACAATTGGAAGATGGGTTCAAGAGCGTGAGTCTTTGTCAACGCCATGAGGGAGCGACAGGCTCAAAATCATCGGGAGCTGCACATGCTGGCGGTGGCGATGATGAACACGATTCAACCAAACAACTATTCTGCTGTGGTGCAAAATCTGATTTCCAGGCTTTGTACCCGTTGAAATGGAGGAGCTCCCCACATCCGATGTTATCCGGGACAAACCAAAGAAAAAGAAAGAGCCGAAAATGTAAGCTTCTTTTTTATGCTTATTTCGTTAATTTCATTTCTATGTCACTCTTTTTGTATTGATTCTAGCGCTAATGCAAGGAGAAGAGGAAATTATCTCTCTCTTAGAAAATTTCAGTATCGTTTTCAACAACATTCCCAATAATCCTTCTTCTATGATATTAAATTCATGGTCACCTTGTTTGCTGCCCTTAATCTCCCTTCGAATATCATCATGTAATAGAATCACAGTGAACTCTGTCATCGTGGGAAGGTTGGCACAATACATCGAAGTATTGACCAGTCCCTCAAAGGTTTCGGGCAGCGCCATAAGCACATGCTCCACGATTTCTGCAACTGTGATGGTTTCACCAATGCATGCGAACTCATTGATCAGCTCCTTTACGAGCTGTAGAAACGCTGACATGGAGCTGCCTTCTTCCATCTTCAGGTTGGTGAGTCGTCTGCGCAGCAGCAGCTTCCTTGAGTTGGTGCCACTCGCGTATAAGTTCTTGAGCACAATCCAATACTCGTTAGGCTCGGTTATGTTGGCAATATATGGGATGACATTGTCCTTCACAGAAAGAGCAATCATAGTCAATGCCCAATTCTTCTCGACCTGCAGTGCCGCTGACTCAGACGGATCTGTGGGCGCTACTGTTCATGTAGGTGGATCTACAATCTTCCAAAGGTCATCTCTACTCATCATATACTTCATCTTGAAGCTCCACACGCTATAGTTGGAGTTTCCATCAAGTTTGCTAGAAGCTTCTTCTATGAACGAGTCTCTAGAAGCCATCTCACTCACACCTCTATTGATCTGTCACTGCTTACTTAATAGCTCCTGCTAGAGTATTACCTGGAGTATGAGGGACTTCTAGACACAAACTACCAGCCATTAGTCACAAATAACTTTGCTCTCATACCATGAAGAAGATCAGTGACTCTGATTAAGCAGAAGTTTTCCAGATGAAAATTTATCGCACTGTACAGTGATATATATACACCCTGATATATATACAGATATATATATACAAGTCGGTAAAGTCCAGCATTTTGTATTTTCTCCAGGTCGTTTTCATTTTCTGATTATTAGTGTGCATGAACTTAAATGTTCGACGGTCGCTTGTGAGTTTCTAAGCCGTCTATTAGATGGCTAAGCTTGGTATTTCCACACTCGATTGGCCTTTCTTGTCATTTCTTTTAGAAGTTCGACGATTTGAATGCTGAATTGTTGGAGGTTGAATTTTGATTCTTATCTTCTTGATTGTTGCAGGTGGTGCAGGTCATGCTCGTGATATAATGGACCGTATCACAAAAGATGAGCTCAACGCCTTGGACGGCGTGGTTGTTGTGGTCCGTTGTCTCTACCTTATTGCAGATAGGATACTGAAATCCGTGTATGTGGTCACTTTCGATCAAATTGAATACTCATCATATTGTCCGATAAACTACTGTAGCTCAGTAACATTAATTTTTGATATGAAACTTTCCATCTCTGTTCAAGTCGAATGGATCTCAGATGTGCAATGTATTACTTCTGTTTATAGTTATCGCTCTCGCCTGTAGTCATTGAAGTTTCACCAGGCAGAGCTGTTGCTTAATAACTATTTCGTGCCGTGTAGGGCGGAGACGGTTTCTTCAACGAAGTGTTAAATGGGCTAGTTGTGCGTCGCCACAAAGCGCAGGCTGCTATCATGCCCCAAAGGTTGAATAGTTTTTATGAGAAAAGGACCGTTCTTCAACACCGTAATTCTGAGGTCAGCGTGATGTCTAACGACAAGGGGGGTTTGAAACACCTACTTGGAAAGTCGAATGCCTCAACAGGGAGAGCTTCGGATCAATATCCTCTTCTTAGCGATGTTACTTCACATTCAGATGATGCTGTTAGTCAAGTGGGCAAGAATCTTAGCACTGGCAGGGATACCAATTCAAGTCGGATTGGATCAGGAGAGGTTGAGATTGCTGTTAATGATACAATGGCTCATGTAAAAGAAGATGAAGTGCAAGGACAAGCTGATTGTGATACTTCAGGCAACTGCCCTGTCTTCCTGAGAGTGCCAGTGCAGGATGAACAAAGAAATATCTTGCAGCCTACAAAAGCTACGGCAGAACCAATTATCGGCAAAAAGAGGAAAGGTTCGTGTGTTGGTTGTTCTTTTATCCTCATGATCCATGCTCTAGCTTAATTTCATGTGAGTAACGGTGAACCATGCTTACGTATGATTTCATGTTTTGGATTAAAATCTGGTGATGAGCCTTTATGCTATGAATTGCAGGTAATGCTCCTGAATCACCTGGTACGAGTCTGAGCGATATAGAATTAGAGAATCCAAATACTACTTTATTGAATTCAAATCCGAATCTGAGGATTGGAATAATACCTGCGGGGTCAACAGACACAGTTGTTGTCAGGTGCATAACAGCTTATTTTCCTCTCTTGACATGTCCTGTAGACCTTTCGATTTATGATCTTTCTGCTGTCTAATGCAACTGTATAATAGGATTTTCTCCTCTTAAGCAAAAGAAATTATCGACGTGCTTCAGATCACAGATTTCACCAATTCAATGTTCTATATTTGGTTGGAGATATCTAGGTTAGATTGGTCAAGCGTAGAGATTTGAATTTGGTAAATTTTGGGTATTAACCTGGCAGGCTGTAACCGTAAAAAGATTTTTCAAGCTCAAGACTGTATTGTGCCGGCCAAGTCCTAATAATTCTTATCTGAGTCTTGGCTTTGAGCGCTGTCACATATAGACAAGTAGATACTTGACTTCATTTTGTTTTGAGTTTCTAATATGTTCACCTTGTTTTGCATAAGCAGTACAACGGGAACTCGTGATCCATTAACATCGGCGCTTCACATAATCCTAGGAGACAGTATGCCTCTTGATATAGTAAGAATAACGGCGTGGAGAAAACATCCTGAAGCTTCACCCAATGAGAAGCCAGAAGTTCGTTATGCAGCATCGTTTGCTGGGTAAGGCTACGCCCGAGCTACATCCTGATTAAGAATATTTGAAGCTAATCGACGTTTTTGGGTCTTCGTGACAGTATCTGTAGTGATGAGTGTCTTGATGATTTACTATACAGGTATGGTTTCTATGGGGATGTAATGAGGGAGAGTGAGGATCTGCGGTGGATGGGTCCTGCTCGGTATGATATTGCAGGCTGCATGGTCTTCTTAAAACACAAGTAAGACTTTCTTATATTGCAATCCCTATGAGCGTATTAAGGCATTTCTGCAGCAAACATTTTCTTAGAATTTCAGGTCGTACATTTGAATCTGTCATTTTTTTGGTGAATATTCCTGAATAAGCGTCATATGCTTCTAAAGTATTGGCTATGCAACAGGGCTTATGAGGCCGAAATCTCGTTTCTAGATATCTCGCAGAATCAATCACATCCCCAACAATTGAAACCGGAAGGTCCTTGGACTAGAAAGAAAGCCTTCAAGCCCAGGCACGATGTCAACAAAAAGGTACGTTCACTATATTAAAGTCATTTTGTAAAAGTTCCTCACAAAAAGTTGTTCAATGGAGTTATGTATGTGCTCTTGTGAACATATTGATCCTGGGCTGACTTTAACGATAATCTCTAATAGGTGGAGTTTCTGAAAATCTTGAAGCATAGCATAAGTTGGTAGCTTTCATCGACTATTTCGCAAAATGCCTTTTGTATATTAACTCTAATACGAAATCCTAACACTTGTTTCAAGGCTGATTGTGGCTGTGGGATCCTGCAGATTTTGTGCCTTGCGAATTGCGCAGTTTGTGCAAGTGGGTTTGATTTCTCACATGTACTCAACAGTGACAGTGATACAGACGCGGTTCAACAATTAGTGGGCATGCAAGCACCAACATGGAAAACATGTCGTGCGAAATTTCATAGCATTGGCGCCGCAGTCATGTCTTGTCGAAATGAAAAAGCACCCGAGGGAGTGGCTGCCCATGCACACTTAGCGGATGGTTTGCTCCACCTGATACTCGTCCGGGAGTGTTCCCGTCCTGATTATCTTAGGTTTGTTTCATGAGCTGTTCTACTGCCGTGGTTGAGAGGTTAAGGGCTCGGACAATCGATGTCATTGATTAGTGGATCGGTGTATACTACTAGAAATCCCGCAGGTGAATCAACTGTTGTGGAAGAGAATTCTGTTGATCAAATTAGTTGATTCCTCTTGAATCGGACGAGTTGATTCACACGTCAGGAAGAGAGCTGTCTTGATTTGTTGTGTCTCGAGAGTGCAATGCCAGGTCAGAATTCCAGCGTGTACCACCCGGTGACTGGGTGGCCACATCGATACCCGGAATACTACGTCGCTACCCGGGACGCTATTGAGTCTGCTATTGGTAATGTATCTGCAATGCACTCAACAACCGAGAATTCATGAGAAGCTCAAGAAGCGATACTCTGGAAATATACATCGTCAACTTGGAAGACTATCTGAAACAGAAGCTATGCCCAATCAACGACACAAGCTATGCGTAAGCCAAGGAAGAATTTCACAACCCGAGTTCAACTGCTACTCCCAACCAAATACTCCATCCCGCAAAATCCAGCAAGCCTTGAACCAGATATGTATAGAAGCGAGAATGCTGGGAGGATAGGGCAAAGGAGGAGGGACGAAGTATTTTCACAGAAATGAGCGCCACATTCTTCGTTCCAATTGAAATCATCGACCTACCTGAAACTCGAAATCCATACGATACCTGTCCCCTTAGTATCATCTGCTGCTCCTTCTCACACCACAATGAACCACTCCGCAGAATTCCAGAAACAGTTGCTGCAAGCTCACCTTCCTACTCAGATGAGTACTGAAAGAACTGTTCATAAGAGGGAGATGAGGGAGTAAGATGAACCAGGTTGGGCGCTTACAATGCGAAGACAGTGAGCTCCGTAACAGCCTCGCTCGCGCTTCCACTCGCCTAGCTTGCTTCCTCCAAATGAAACCCTAAACCATAACCAGGCCAAAACAAATGTCTGTACATGTTTATTTTCTTGTGTCGTCTTCGTTTCTTCACATACCCTCCCAGGTATCAACCCAGGTATTTTCACTAAATTTCACGTTTGTATCGCCGGATAACACCTAGGTGTCAATTGAGAAGTGGGTGTTACATGCCCCTCGAGGTGCGAGACAAAGTTCCTGACAGATGGGTCTACATCCGCTATTGCTTGTGTAAAACCTCTGCTAAAGACACAGTCTCACTGTGCATTCTTCTGTGCGCTACTAAATTGTTGGACTTGGGTCATTGTGTTGTAGAGTACTCAGGAAGTGATGATTGCACATAGTGTTTGAAAGTGTATTTTCCTAGTATATTCGTGATTCATGATACCAGACAGCCGCCTTGAAGATTCAGAATTGGTTCAACACAGCATATTTTGGTCCAGCAGGGAGTTCAACAGTTTTCACTTGGTTTCAAGAAGAGCGCTCATTCTCTTGGGAACCTCCCCTGTAATCAACTATGCATCAGGTCTGGTGTTAGAATCAACACTTTTTAGTTGTTTTTTAGTTGATTTTTAGACGATTTTCTAGTAGATGATTTGGCATGAAAATACTGAGGTGCTTTTCTAAGTCACATACCGGTCGACATCTCTTATTTCCTTTCACTTAGACTTTTTATCCTATGCACTTTCTGAGATTAGCACTCTTCTACTTGACTTGTCTCAACTAATTATCGTGCAAATTTCACATCATTTTACCCTGTTCCAGAAAGTAGATTTATGTAATTTGCAAAAGCTTTGCTACAGGAGTAACAGTGCCATGCTCACCTTTCCTTTGTTGACACAGAGCGACACATGCCTGTTTCTTTTGACTGCCGATCCAGATGGGTTTTTCCAGCTGAAGGAGTGCAGGTAATTACTCGGGCAGTTTTTGCTTTGAGGCAGATTTCAGTAGGAAACTAGACTGTCCTTTTATTCCAGTACAAAATGCTTATTTTACGTGGTTTTAAACTGGAGGTCGAAGGGCTTGAGTTATTCATTTGACTCATTTGGAAGTGCTGTCCTTCGCAGAGGTCGGATTGGAACTATTTTGAGGCAAACAAATGTGCTAGCCGAGGTTGCAAATGCAGTGCGCCGTGGGGGCCTACGAGTGGAGCACTTGCTTGAGACAAAGGCTTCACATCCGGTTCTGGATCCCAAAACAAGTTCTATTTTTGGCTCTGATGGTGACCATGAGTTGCATGGTTCTGCAGGAGTTCCTAGGGAGGGTACTATAGGAATTGGAGGACCTGCAGGGCTTTGGCATTTTATTTACAGAAGCAGCTTCTTGGATCAGTATGTGGCTTCAGAATTCTCTTCTCCGCTGCACACTACAAGCGCTCAAAAAAGGTATTGAAGTCTTTATCAATGAGCTCTTTTTGTGCTTTCATTTCCTGTTTCAGAAAGGCAGCCGTTTAATTCTCTGTTTTAAGTCACTTGTTTGTCCAAAATACATTTCAGGAGGAAACGGTACTAAAATTTCCTTACGACTTGCTGTTAAGAAGATCTGTACAATATGTACATTTTACTGCTTCTTTGCTAAGTTATCGTTGTCCTAGATTGCTTTTTAACGGCTTCTGAACTTGTTTTGAACTCTTTTTTGGTTTTTTCCAATATGATTCTGTAACGTTCCTAGTGGATGGTTTTACGAATGTCCAGTGTCCT
Source organism: Ceratodon purpureus (assembly GCA_014871385.1). Classification (NCBI taxonomy): domain Eukaryota; kingdom Viridiplantae; phylum Streptophyta; class Bryopsida; order Pseudoditrichales; family Ditrichaceae; genus Ceratodon; species Ceratodon purpureus. Next base: position 20,098,494 of record CM026421.1, read on the forward strand.
ATGCATGCATTGGGGACGTTGCCCAGTGTTCTATGGTTGGCATTCTGTATCGAAGGTCTATGACTGCACATTTATTTATTGTTTTTGCTTAGTTATGTAGGACGTCAGAGAACTTACTCGTATCACCGCTTTTTCATACAGATTATATAGAGCATATCAGAAATTATATACATCCATGCACGGTGCCGGAGCAGCAGGACCACACAAGATGCAATACCGACGTGATGAACGCCACGGTATGTCTCGTTCCAACTTTAGTTAATTTCTTTTGTAGTTCGAGCTATTGGATGCCCTTAAAATTTCTACGTCTTGGTTCTAGACAAAACTGACATCCCTCCCGGGTTCTTTCCAGTGTTATTGTCCTGGAGAACCTCTGATTTTGAGCTCTATGCGGCCTTTGATCCTTTGGCAGACAAGGTATGTCTTGGAAGCTTGATGACTAAGAATCTTTTGCATTGTAGTACTTGTCCATTTTCCATCCTTTTCTATGTTTTCTGAACAACTGTAAATTCTTGTATGCTAGGCTTGTTGAATTCTTATAGTGTTCTGAGATGGATGATTATGAATACTGCCAGCGTATAAGATGGTATTTTCAGTCATGTTTTGTGTAATCATGCGGTCATGTGAGTTGTCTCTCGTGGATTTCCTGATTAATCTTCTCATCAGCATGTTGCTAAGACAATAATTAGATAGGTCTTAAGTTTTGTATATCTCGGCTTTATCTCACTCTAATGTAGTGGACACGGTTCTAATTAACTGCTTTCATGATGCAGAGCTCTGCTGTGGCAGTATGTAATCGTGTTTGCCAATGGTTGCGAGATTTGGAAAGTGAAATCTTCTTATTAGGAGCGACTCCTTTCAGTTGGTAATACCCTATCGCAGGCTGATATGCTTTTTAGTCTTGGTAGATGATACAATCATTTTTTCCAATATTTGCAGAGTTCAACAGGTTCTATGTGGTCAGCATATTTGCTGCAGACCTTTAATTGATCCACTTGTCAAGTAGTCATTACACGATGCACATGTACAATACCACTCAGTAAAGTTGACGCATTCTCATTCTCAGTCTGCTGTTTCAGAGTGTTTTATCCTCATTGTTGGCTGTAATCGTGATGGGAGGAGTGCTAAACTTGTTTCTTATATGTCATTTTAGCCATTCGAGTTGTTTTTCAACACTTCAAAGTTTGACTAAGAGATTCATTAGTTTTTAGCTAATGGAGCATGATTCTAAGCTGGTCATTCGAAGTACTATCTGCAGACTAAATTCTCAAATGGTAGATTGCAAGTCTTAGGAATCTTGTCACTCGGTAATAGGCAGTGAAGTGAAGGGATGTGTCAATTCAAGCAGGTGCAATTAGGTATGTGAGTAGCCCTCCATGGAGCTCATGAGACGAGCTGTAGCTTTTACGGTTCGCCTGGAAAAATATTGTGGCAGGTATGTGAAATACAAACACTCTGGTTTACTCAAATATCATGTAGTATGTGTTCAAATCTATTTTGGTAAATTTAGGAGTCTTATTATCTATTTAGCAGTCGACATGACATAATAGTTTTACAAATTATGTAATGAGAATGTTAGTAATATTTTTGTGAGCTCCGCTGACACGTTCAGTGGTTAATGAGTGCTGTAGTCGGAAAATGAAATGAATGGCGATGGTCCCACTGCCTCAAACTGGGTATAGGTCACTCCTATTGCTGCGTTAGTGTCTCTTCGGAATTGGGAGTGACTGAAACGAAGTCCACGGGATGCATAGATATTGACTTGTTTTAGATATTTTTTAACTCCTATAGCTTTGCTATTATTCTCCTAACATAACACATCACGACAATAACATTTTGCTGCATTATGGACAGGTAATATACAATCCAGACTTGAAAGGCTGGCTGTGAGTACAAGAGCAGGTCGGAGAACTTGAGCTAACCCACTTGGCCTTGTTAGGTTCAATCTTTTCCAAGTTCTGTGATTTCAGTTTGTGATAGGTTGTAGGTGTTAAAAATTGTGCATTTGTGCACACCAAAAGTCAATAAAAATTTATGTATTGTTTGTGAACTAATTTGTACCTTATCTTGGGTGGAACTTATTGGAGGTGTGCTGTAATTTTCTATTTTACTGATTTTTGGTCGAAATTGAACGTTACTTTTTGTATGTGATTGCATATTTGGATAAAGCACAAAAAATCAGTAACTTTAAGCGTTGAAAAAATAAATTTACGACGTAAATTGCATAAGTTAAGATAAAAAGTAATTAAGTAACGTAAGACAATTAGGATTACTAATTAATTAGGGTTAGAAATTATTTATAGTTACCAGACACTTAGGGTTAGTAATTAATTAGGGTTAGAGTAAATTCCATTTACCTTTTGTCCTAAAATATTTACTGTGGTAGTTTTTAGATTTCTTACTTCAGTAACTAAAGTTTTACCATAGGTTCGTAGGCCAGAAGTCAACCACTTTGGATTGCGCTTTTCTGGTTTACACATAGCATTGAGGAGCATTGAGCATTCCCCATGGGCGTCGAGTAGAATACAGTCAATAGAAATGTACCTGTCATGATTCTTGGAATAGTACTTTTTAATGTAACCCATCCAAGCCGTCACGCGGAGGTTGCCTTCGTACACGTAAAAATATTTGTTCCGAAACTGATGGAGAGTAGGATCAGACAACAAATACTCTTTGAACTCATCATTAGCGGCCTTCCATAGTGGGTTAAACCAGATGGCGTTGTCCTCACAAACCGCTAAGTCCTTGTCTTTGATGTTGAAAGAAGACACATACAAAATTCGATCCCCTTTACAATACCCTTTGACGAACTCGTTCACCAACATCTCGACGTCCTTATTGACAATTGTACGCAGCTTCAGGTAGGTCTTCAGACGGAAAAGAGGAATAAGGAATGAGACTTCTTAATCAGTTTGCTGCAATGCCTGGAGATGACGGTTTTGTATTAGTCACTCTTCTGCAGCAACCTCATCTCAATTGTGTTCCACATGGAGTTCTTGTCCTGCAAGTGAGGGGGCATGTGAACAATGCCAAATTCAACACCACTAGCATGCCGTAAGGGTTTTTCTAAGCGTTTGTCACTAGACTTGGGCACTTCTAGAGTGGCCTCTTCCATAATTACGGCCTCCTCTACGGGTTGGCTAATCTCGGCAACGTGCTTGTTACGAGTAGACACTCGTCTGGACTTACTCTTACTTAGCAAGGAGGTAGTTAGAGCGGTTATGGTATCTTCCTTATAACAAGTGAGAGGAGGACTTTCCTCTCACTTGTCATCTTGTTTACTTAATAAAGATTATATTGTAAGAAACTTTGGTTTATGATGTAAGAGGGTCGACATGAATGGATTCCTAACATTATGACAAGTCATGAGTGTTCACGCTCTTTCATGACATCAAGGCAAAAGGATCAGCTGTTGCTGGAATTTTCAAAATTAATGATTTTAGTCCAGTACGCCATCGCAGCCGTGCTTACTGTTTCAGATTCTTTACTGTCGCCATGAATCTTCTCACGAAAATAGATGAAGAGGACTCTTTTCAAGTGTGTCCGCTTCAGGTTATCCGGAGCTGCACCTCCTATGATGAAGGAGCTCCATTCGTATCAGACAGAAGCGGACAGAGAAAATGTGAAGACTGATAACATGAAGAATTCTCATGCCGACCCGTTCGACATCAAGCAGCAGGAAAATATTCGTTCAATGCTGCTTCGGGCCCCACAGATTTCCTTTTTTGTATCAGTGTTCAAATCGACCTCGATGCCAGAGCAGGACACAGAGCACTGAAAGCACTGAGCAGCATTCCATTTCTTAAAGCATGTCGTCACTCCCCATTTCCAGGGACAAGGAAGCAATCACCGATTCCGGTCTCAACTGACTGTAACTTACACCAGAAACTCAAGTGGAACCTCCTCCCCACCTCCTTGCAGAAAGACTTCCGGATTGAGGATGAAAGGGCTGCAGCCTGCTACACTTGTAATCGTACTGAAAGGACCATAATGATCTTGCCAGTTGACTGCAATCGACAATTAGCGATTAAGAAATTCGGTCTCCTGATAAGGAAGCGGAACCCGGAAGGCCGATCGAAGGGCGAAATTCTCGCCAGCACCTCTGCAGAGGTTCAAGCAGATGCACATCGTTTTAAAAGCACCTCGCCGTTTTGATGTGCAGAAACTCACCGGTATGCAGTAGAGCCGTGGTCGAGGAATGCAAGGAGCGAGGTGCAGCGGGACTCCATTCTGATCGGCGACCATGCGGAGTCGACTTCGAGCCCTTCGGTTGTGAAACTCACCGGTTTGCAGTTACGACAGTTGCTTTTTGAGGGCATGCAGGCAGGCGTGCGGTTTCAATCTGATGTCATCTGACCACCGTCGTGATGGAATATCTCATCAACCAAAAGACCTTCTTCGACTTGAAAATATCTGATGTTGAATTTCATGAGTTGGTGTGGTGAGTGTAGAAATTCTGGTCTCTTGCTCTGCAGGTGTTGTGATTACTGTGCAGGTGGTGTTCCGACTTCAGTTGGAGAACACGAGCATCGATGAGAGTAAAGCACAGGTGCAGGATGATGTACTTACGATCTTCAGGAAATTCCGAGAAATAACATCATGGGGAGATACCGTCGACGGCTCATGCCAATGCCGAGACTGGACTGATGCGTGAGCTGTGAATTAATATTTGGTTGAAGATTTTATGTTCACGTATTGAAAACATCGAGTAATTCCAAGTCATTCTGATCTGTGAGAATAAGCAACTCGACACAAATATTATCCGCAAACTCCTCAATCTCTTGCCGACTAGGAAAATTCTTGTTCCGTTCAATGGTGAAGCAGATTCTTATTGATGGAAGAAAGCTGCATGGGCTATGAACAGGAGACTGCACCGACGATATTGCAGTTCAGGCTTCATCCCAGCTTGCAAGCAGCTCCAACATGCATGCGCCCATCCTGGAACCGGGCCTACCAACCAAAAGGTAGCACTCCAAAGCGAGTTCAAAGCTCTAACATGCAACTGAAATCAACAGAAGCACTTGTAGAAGGAGATTCAAACAGACACGGTATTGAAACTACAGTTACTATCTAGCTAGGTCAGAAAGTTCCTTTGCCCTATCTGTACCAATTAAATTAATACAAGAAAGTTAAATTAATACAAGAAAGTTAAAATGAATGAGGCAAAGGACAAACAACGTTTCATTGCTATTCTTGGACATCTAAATTATTTTCGACATTTAAATGTACATATGACCGAGTTTTTGAAAGTCAAAGAGAGTTACCTGGAATTAAAGAAAATCACAAATACCAAGACATTGAAGAGAAAATGAAATTGGATAATGGAAGTGTACACAATCAGTTTATAAAATAAGGATCTGTAACCATGGATCAAGAAATACTTAACACGGAAGGTGCTCCGCCTGTGCCGAATGGAGTAGGTCCTGACTTGGCTTTGTTTATACAACAACAAATTGTGACCGGGGGACTGTGTTTATCTCAAAATTCATGCGCCGCTTATGTCAACTTTTATGTATTAATCCTTCTACAACAACAGCGTTCCATCCTCAATCCAACGGGCAAACGGAAAGAATAAATCAGATCTTGGAACAATATTTGCGTATGTTTACTACTCGACGTCAGGATGACTGGGCTGACTTGCTTCCGTTAGCAGAATTTGCATATAATAACTCCACTCATTCATCGACTGGCTTCTCCCCGTTTTATGCAACATATGGGTATCATCCTGTCTTATCTTTCACTACACCGACCTCGACCACTGTTCCGGCAGCAGAGGACCGCATAAGGCACCTTCAAGAGGTACACAACGAGGTGAAGACAATGATTGAAATTGCAGGTGTACGAGCCCAACGATATTACAATCAAGGAGTGCAGGTTCAACCTACATTTCAAATAGGTGAGAAGGTATTTCTACGACGTAATAATATTTCGACGACGGCTCCTTCCAAGAAATTCGCATCACAGTTTCTTGGCCCATTTCCGATTATTGCCAAGCTTTCTGACTTGGTTTATAAGCTTAAGCTCCCCAAGACCCTACGGATTCATGATGTGTTTCATGTTAACCTTCTCCAGCGGTACCACGAGGACACCATCGAGGGACGGCGTCGCCAACCTCCTCCACCAATTATTACACCCGATGGAAATGTTCAGTGGGAGGTTCATGCGGTCTTGGACTCGCGGCTGCAAGGCCGGTGGCGGAAGTTACATTATTTAGTCAGTTGGGAGGAATATGGGCCAGAGGAGAACTCTTGGGAACCTGAGGAGAATCTACGGAATGCAGCTGATGCAGTTCGGGATTTCCACCACCGGCATCCGGATGCGGTAGGGTCAAGACCTTCTAAGAGGAGAGGCCGCAACCTTCAACCTTATTGGGGGGGTAATGTTACGAGTAGACACTCGTCTGGACTTACTCTTACTTAGCAAGGAGGTAGTTAGAGCGGTTATGGTATCTTCCTTATAACAAGTGAGAGGAGGACTTTCCTCTCACTTGTCATCTTGTTTACTTAATAAAGATTATATTGTAGGAAACTTTGGTTTATGATGTAAGAGCGTCGACATGAATGGATTCCTAACAGTGCTGATCGAAGGATGGAGCATTCGTAGGAGCATCGTCTTCCAAGTCGACAAAATCTAGGCTTGGAGAATGTTAATTCTCCAAGGCAATGTTATAATCCTCTTCAACGGAGTCATTGGGTGAAGGTGGGACTTGCTCAGGTACGAACACGTTGGATAACGTCATTTGGAAGGTTGGTAAACGGAGCACAATACATTTCGAAAGAGTATGAATTTTAACAAATGCAATAGTGAAATAAATATAATGTGAAGACTACAACTCGTTCATGTGGAAGATTACAATGTTTGGATACATTGCAAGATGAGAATATGAACTAGACTGTCTTAGAAGCAATTCTAAGAGAACGACGAGGTGTGAGAATCGCCTTGGCTCTATCATCTAGACGACGCAACTTGGCCTGAGCTTGCCAATCTTGCATGTAATTCGTACGAGCAACCCGATCAACAATGACTCTTGATGGATTCAATTGGACAGGAGATGGAGGCGCCACTAAAGACACAGCAGGTAAACCTATGACAAAACGACGACCAACTAAAACAAGATTAACACAACAGCGCATCCCGGAGAGGTCACTATCGTTGTCGGAGTCATCCTTCTGTTCCTCAAATTTCTGTGGGACAACCTACATCTCAAAAGATAAATGAAAATTGATTAGATCAAATATGTCAAAAGACTTTTCACGAGACCTGTGGAGGCGGGGAACATGTTATATTGTGTGAACGCGATTTATTTCCAACCAATGGCGGAGGGGCAGGTGGATTTTATCCCTGGGGCTGCAACAATTGGTTGCTGAGGGTAGGCTAATGTGCGAGGGCCAGCCTCGGCACTAACAGCGCCTCGGAATGGCACCTACGCCTAGCTGCTCGTCCATGTGCACTGCCTGTCCATAAAATTATTTGAGGTATATTTGCCCCCTAATTTTTAATGGTTGATGTCAGCCATGGCACTAGGGAGGCCTCTCCACGGGTAAAATGGAATCGTAGACCTCATTTTTAAACTCAAAACTCTTTAAAAAATGCAAAAAACAGAAATTATGGTTTTTGGGCCGGATAGTGCATATGGGCGGGCAGCCAAACGTAGGCGCCATTTCGAGGGGCTGTTAGGGTAGAAGCACCCATTTCCAATAGCACCCCCATAACCAACCTGTAGATGTCCCCAGAACCGCAAATTGGCTGTCAGACCACTCAATTCAAACTGACCAATCAAAACACTCAAAAAGCTGGTGGTTTTGGGTACACTCATGAGTGGAAATTAGTACCAACTAGGTGTGACAATGGAAAAGTCTACAGATCGGTTTTTGGTTAGGAAGTACTTTTGTGTTTAAAAATTTGTATCTATTTCAATATTGGGAAGAAAATTTTGAAAATTTTGCATTCTATGAGAAACCTACTTTTCTACACGTGAAAATTATACCCCAAAAATAACCCCCAAAAAAAGGCTCAAAATCCTTAAGTTGTTGGTTATAGGTGCTTCTACCCTAGAGCCGAGGGCCAGTGTGAAGTTCTGAACGCCATGTTTAGGGTTTCGGGGGGTACTTGGCCAGTGGTACGCTCGCATTTGCAGTGTCCCTTTCGCTCTCTACATCGCTCTCCTGTTTCTCTCGTACGCTGATTTCACTCCCTCTCCTGTCGCATGCTTCTTATGTTCACGGTCGTAGTTTACTTAAGGTTATCGGATTTCAGCGATTTGAGGCATGTCTATCTCTTTCACTTTGTTTGTTTCCTTTCTTCTGAAGTTTCACTTTTCCAAGATTTGCTAATCAGGTTTTCATTTCTGCATGTATTTCGACCGTTTTCTTTCTCTCTTTCTTCTGTCGCTTTGATTTGCGTCAATCCGAGGGTTTCGTTTCTGTTTGTGTGAACCTAGGGTTTGTTTCGATTTTTGATTTTCTTGCGTGTGAGTTCAATGGCCCCGCAGTGCAATCTGATTTGGGTGCGTTGTGCTTTCTTGAGCTGGTAAAGGCGGTGGAGAGCTTTGCGGTGATCTAGGGTTTGGTGGTGGTGAGTTGATTCCCGCCTGCTTGCCTACTTTCTTTGCTGCACGACATCTTGTATGTTGAGGGCATGGTCGGGTTTGAATCTCAAAAGTAGAGTCTCTTTGAGTTTGGAATGCTGGAGGTGTGGAGTTCGGCGTTGGGGGTTTGGTGTCTTCTGTTGATGATGAGTGATAGCGTCTGTGCGGTGGAAAGCAGGTTTCCGATGAAGCCACGCATTTGGCTTTCTTTCGACGGGAGGCCATGGCAGGAGCTTGCTGACGATGACAATGGGACGATCGCTGTTTCCAGAATTGCTGCTCGGACTCGCTTGCGTCCTGATTCACTAACGGTGGGTGATGATTCACTTGGAATATTTGAGGGCATAACCATTCAAGATATAAGGTCCGTACTGGGATCAACTGCAGGAACGGCACGGGAATGCGCTGTGCCTGTCGATGGGGATGCATTGCAACCAGGTCCAGCAGGTCTGTTTACCTTCGTTTCCTTGTGTGCTGTTTTCTTGAACCTTGACGGGGTTCTGGCTCACTTTGGGGTGTTATTGGATTGTTTGTTTGTTTACTGTGTCCACACTGATGTTCGTGGCTGTATTTTGGGGGCCGGTGATCGTTAGCATGGATTGTTGTACTTCGGTTTTTGATGTTTTGGGCTTCTTGCCCCCATAGGCAGAATAAACAGGTTTTGTGTCTGATGCTTTGACTACCCCCATGTTGTCCCATGTTTGGAATACGAGCTAATTCGTCACTAATTGGGAGACATGATAGTCTGGCGAATGTTAATGGGTTGACTAGGGCAGTCTGAGCCTGTCTGTCGTTATGTCTGTAAGTCTGATGAGGAGCTGTCAGTTTTAGTTAATTGGTCCTTGACAGAACGTGGTTGTTCGAGACTTGTGTACAGAACCGCGTTTGGTTCTTGCGTAATTGCGTTTATAAGCAGAATAAGCAGGTCTGGTGTGGGTTTCTTCGCTGCGTTCACCCATCAGGGTGTTGGATAGTGATCTCAAATTCCAATTATTTGGTGCTAATACTAGCTGTTGTTTCCACCAGATTCGAAAGATCGTTCTGGAGAACTGATCAAGCCTATGCTGCTCCCACAGCTACAGCATCTCCCACGGAATGAGTTTGACCTTGCCAGAATTTTGTTCCCTGAGCCTCCTGGAAAACTTGCCGTGTCAAGGAATATCTATCGTTGGTTGCTTCTGTCTGAAGCTGATGTGGCAGAGAAGTATCTGCTCGGGGCTGACGACTCAGTCGTCACTGGGCACTTGACAGCGTCCCTGACTCGTCGTTTTCGGGATGCAAGATCTGAGATGCACGTGTCAATGTTCGTTGGTAATATCTTCCACGACATCTTTTGGTTGATGGAGGTGTATAGCGGGCTCCAGTTCCAGTATGAACTACTCTTCAACTGCAATGAAGTGACCGGCGATAGTCTTTCGGGGAGTACTCGAGAGAGGTCGAGACCTGATACGCTCATTACAGCGTCTGGATGCACCTTCCTTGTAGGTGAAGACAAGCTTTCCAGCCTTACAGCTGCTTTAGAGGATCTAAGGACAAAGATTCGGCCACTTTCTTCAATGTTTTACGGTGATCTGGCATGCATTCTGGGCTACGTTGCGGCTGGGACAAATTTCCAGTGGGTTTGCATTGACAAGTCTGGCGACATCAAAAAAGCCGGTAACTGTCTTTCGCTGTCGTCCACTGTGGGTCGTAGCCAGTTTTTGCTGAGCGTCGGTTATGCCTACCAGTTGATTATGAAAATGGCACTCTCAGTCCCATTTGTGCTTGGCCGCCGTGCTATGTTCACTCGGGAAAACCAAGGAGATCGGGAGATAGCTTTCTACCCTGGCTTCGTTCGTAAGTCCATCAAGAACTTCCAGAGGTTTTGTGACGCCTGGGGGACTAATATAGATTTGATACTGAGGGCTTACGAACTTGGAGAAACATGTCGCTTTCTTCCGCGTATCTGCCTGATTGGGGATACAGCCATTCATCACAATTCATATCGAGTTGATATTAGACCGATTGGATACTCACCCGTGCTGGGGACCGAGCAAGATACTAGGATGTTGGCCCAGAATGTGTGTGAAGCATTGTCTGTCCTCCATGAGGCGGGACTCGTTCACAGGGATATTCGGCTCCAGAACATTTTGCAGGTTTCTAAGGAGCAGTTCATGCTAATTGACCTGGAAACAGTAGCAGCATCTCCTTTCAGAGTGCCACCAGGATTCAAGTGGTTTAAAGAGTGGAGTGATGCCACGTTGGAGGGCGCTGTGTATACGCCTTTGTCCGACATGTATCAGCTCGGCATACTTCTGGAACGCCGAATGCGTTGGGAATCACCAGGTGCTAAGGACTTCATTAGGAGGCTTAAAACAAAGCAGTGCTCTGCAGCGATGGCATTGGATGATCCTTGGATATCAAATCCTACTTCATAGGGTGCTATTCGCAGTGGTAATGTTTATCCTGATCCGTATGTTTTACATGATCTGTAGCTTGGAGTACAGGGGAAACTTAACGAGCATCAACGTGCAACGCTGCATTGAAGAGCTCGTGGACAAGACTCTGGACACGGTTTAGGGGTTTAGGGTGGGTGTTTAGGGTGTCTTTAGCACCTCAAACGGTCAAACCCCCCTAAACCCTCTGGATTTGTGAAAATGTTCATTTTGATGGGCTTGGAGGATTCGAGTCTCTAGGTTTGTTGACCCGTTACATTTGTAAATATGAATGTTTCGCTGGAAAGCAATGTAGATGTCTTGGGGGTTTGATTACTCCCAGTGCATATGCTAATCACTGACCTCCTTGCATATTTGTTATGCGTGAGAATCTTTAAAAAAATGAGTATGTGGCGCACAACCGCACGGTTTCTTCATCATGTGAACGTGGTGACCCTCACAGAGCATTGTCCCTAGAGGACTTCATATTCACAACCTGTTCAGAGCGTGTGAAGCCTAATTTGGATTCGGTGTTGACAGTCGGGTGAAGCTATGGTGAGGTTGGTTTGGAAATATTTTTACGTCATTCTCATGGAATAACAGTTTGACCATGATAGAACTTCTGTGGTGGTCTCTCGATTAAACACTCCTGTGATGTGTTTAAATGACTATGTTGTGTACTTAAAGAGTTTGTATTGTAGCAGTTTATTTGCAACATTGCCTGCAGCGCTTGAATTGTCTGTCTGTTCTTTAAGTTTGTTTGAGAGTAACTCTTTTATCGCAGGTCACCGCTTCCAAAAGTCATATGAATGCCGAATATGTTGGGCCGAGTCTTTTAATTTGCTGCTTGCGATTTAATTTCTAATGAATGCAAGAATCTGACACCTGCAAGGTGACTAGAAGCAATGCATGCAGTCTCCTAATCCTTTCTCTACTTCCTCCGTGTCCTCCATGAGTATCTCTTATAATCAGCAGTGCCACAACTACTTATTTGCATGAAAGATAACAATATCCATGACTAACTACTTATTTGCATGAAAGATAACATCCATGACTGTCACTTTTAGGGCTCTGAGAATGTCTTATATTAATAGACCACAGAAAATTTATTATACCATATTAGCAAGAAAAGGAATTCCAACGCACTGGAGAATGTATTATTTCAACACTATGAATAAGTTATGAACTTTTAAAGAGTCTATTGTCTGATGTTCAGATGTGGTACATCCTTGTAATCATGTCTATTTACTTTTTGAACCCTAAATCCTAAACCTCAAATCCAAACCAAAACCTTATATTTTGCACACCATATCTCAAAATGTAACCACTCTGTCTCCAAAATTGCAAATGGGTGCGTTAATGTGGACCTCGTTTCCCTGCGCTTAAAAGGGGTCCAGCTCACACATGACGTGGAGGGGTCTCTCATTGCTCACGGATCTGAGGTAATCATGATCTGGGCTGTCCGGTGAGGAATTAGGGTTGAAGCTCATTTTGCAGCCCATTTTGCAGGAACTTGTGCTTCTCCAGCAGCTGCCGGAACCATCGCTCCCGAGCTGTAATGACGACGAGTGCAGACGCTGACAAAGTCGTTTAATATATTCCAAAAATATTGACAATTGGAAGATGGGTTCAAGAGCGTGAGTCTTTGTCAACGCCATGAGGGAGCGACAGGCTCAAAATCATCGGGAGCTGCACATGCTGGCGGTGGCGATGATGAACACGATTCAACCAAACAACTATTCTGCTGTGGTGCAAAATCTGATTTCCAGGCTTTGTACCCGTTGAAATGGAGGAGCTCCCCACATCCGATGTTATCCGGGACAAACCAAAGAAAAAGAAAGAGCCGAAAATGTAAGCTTCTTTTTTATGCTTATTTCGTTAATTTCATTTCTATGTCACTCTTTTTGTATTGATTCTAGCGCTAATGCAAGGAGAAGAGGAAATTATCTCTCTCTTAGAAAATTTCAGTATCGTTTTCAACAACATTCCCAATAATCCTTCTTCTATGATATTAAATTCATGGTCACCTTGTTTGCTGCCCTTAATCTCCCTTCGAATATCATCATGTAATAGAATCACAGTGAACTCTGTCATCGTGGGAAGGTTGGCACAATACATCGAAGTATTGACCAGTCCCTCAAAGGTTTCGGGCAGCGCCATAAGCACATGCTCCACGATTTCTGCAACTGTGATGGTTTCACCAATGCATGCGAACTCATTGATCAGCTCCTTTACGAGCTGTAGAAACGCTGACATGGAGCTGCCTTCTTCCATCTTCAGGTTGGTGAGTCGTCTGCGCAGCAGCAGCTTCCTTGAGTTGGTGCCACTCGCGTATAAGTTCTTGAGCACAATCCAATACTCGTTAGGCTCGGTTATGTTGGCAATATATGGGATGACATTGTCCTTCACAGAAAGAGCAATCATAGTCAATGCCCAATTCTTCTCGACCTGCAGTGCCGCTGACTCAGACGGATCTGTGGGCGCTACTGTTCATGTAGGTGGATCTACAATCTTCCAAAGGTCATCTCTACTCATCATATACTTCATCTTGAAGCTCCACACGCTATAGTTGGAGTTTCCATCAAGTTTGCTAGAAGCTTCTTCTATGAACGAGTCTCTAGAAGCCATCTCACTCACACCTCTATTGATCTGTCACTGCTTACTTAATAGCTCCTGCTAGAGTATTACCTGGAGTATGAGGGACTTCTAGACACAAACTACCAGCCATTAGTCACAAATAACTTTGCTCTCATACCATGAAGAAGATCAGTGACTCTGATTAAGCAGAAGTTTTCCAGATGAAAATTTATCGCACTGTACAGTGATATATATACACCCTGATATATATACAGATATATATATACAAGTCGGTAAAGTCCAGCATTTTGTATTTTCTCCAGGTCGTTTTCATTTTCTGATTATTAGTGTGCATGAACTTAAATGTTCGACGGTCGCTTGTGAGTTTCTAAGCCGTCTATTAGATGGCTAAGCTTGGTATTTCCACACTCGATTGGCCTTTCTTGTCATTTCTTTTAGAAGTTCGACGATTTGAATGCTGAATTGTTGGAGGTTGAATTTTGATTCTTATCTTCTTGATTGTTGCAGGTGGTGCAGGTCATGCTCGTGATATAATGGACCGTATCACAAAAGATGAGCTCAACGCCTTGGACGGCGTGGTTGTTGTGGTCCGTTGTCTCTACCTTATTGCAGATAGGATACTGAAATCCGTGTATGTGGTCACTTTCGATCAAATTGAATACTCATCATATTGTCCGATAAACTACTGTAGCTCAGTAACATTAATTTTTGATATGAAACTTTCCATCTCTGTTCAAGTCGAATGGATCTCAGATGTGCAATGTATTACTTCTGTTTATAGTTATCGCTCTCGCCTGTAGTCATTGAAGTTTCACCAGACAGAGCTGTTGCTTAATAACTATTTCGTGCCGTGTAGGGCGGAGACGGTTTCTTCAACGAAGTGTTAAATGGGCTAGTTGTGCGTCGCCACAAAGCGCAGGCTGCTATCATGCCCCAAAGGTTGAATAGTTTTTATGAGAAAAGGACCGTTCTTCAACACCGTAATTCTGAGGTCAGCGTGATGTCTAACGACAAGGGGGGTTTGAAACACCTACTTGGAAAGTCGAATGCCTCAACAGGGAGAGCTTCGGATCAATATCCTCTTCTTAGCGATGTTACTTCACATTCAGATGATGCTGTTAGTCAAGTGGGCAAGAATCTTAGCACTGGCAGGGATACCAATTCAAGTCGGATTGGATCAGGAGAGGTTGAGATTGCTGTTAATGATACAATGGCTCATGTAAAAGAAGATGAAGTGCAAGGACAAGCTGATTGTGATACTTCAGGCAACTGCCCTGTCTTCCTGAGAGTGCCAGTGCAGGATGAACAAAGAAATATCTTGCAGCCTACAAAAGCTACGGCAGAACCAATTATCGGCAAAAAGAGGAAAGGTTCGTGTGTTGGTTGTTCTTTTATCCTCATGATCCATGCTCTAGCTTAATTTCATGTGAGTAACGGTGAACCATGCTTACGTATGATTTCATGTTTTGGATTAAAATCTGGTGATGAGCCTTTATGCTATGAATTGCAGGTAATGCTCCTGAATCACCTGGTACGAGTCTGAGCGATATAGAATTAGAGAATCCAAATACTACTTTATTGAATTCAAATCCGAATCTGAGGATTGGAATAATACCTGCGGGGTCAACAGACACAGTTGTTGTCAGGTGCATAACAGCTTATTTTCCTCTCTTGACATGTCCTGTAGACCTTTCGATTTATGATCTTTCTGCTGTCTAATGCAACTGTATAATAGGATTTTCTCCTCTTAAGCAAAAGAAATTATCGACGTGCTTCAGATCACAGATTTCACCAATTCAATGTTCTATATTTGGTTGGAGATATCTAGGTTAGATTGGTCAAGCGTAGAGATTTGAATTTGGTAAATTTTGGGTATTAACCTGGCAGGCTGTAACCGTAAAAAGATTTTTCAAGCTCAAGACTGTATTGTGCCGGCCAAGTCCTAATAATTCTTATCTGAGTCTTGGCTTTGAGCGCTGTCACATATAGACAAGTAGATACTTGACTTCATTTTGTTTTGAGTTTCTAATATGTTCACCTTGTTTTGCATAAGCAGTACAACGGGAACTCGTGATCCATTAACATCGGCGCTTCACATAATCCTAGGAGACAGTATGCCTCTTGATATAGTAAGAATAACGGCGTGGAGAAAACATCCTGAAGCTTCACCCAATGAGAAGCCAGAAGTTCGTTATGCAGCATCGTTTGCTGGGTAAGGCTACGCCCGAGCTACATCCTGATTAAGAATATTTGAAGCTAATCGACGTTTTTGGGTCTTCGTGACAGTATCTGTAGTGATGAGTGTCTTGATGATTTACTATACAGGTATGGTTTCTATGGGGATGTAATGAGGGAGAGTGAGGATCTGCGGTGGATGGGTCCTGCTCGGTATGATATTGCAGGCTGCATGGTCTTCTTAAAACACAAGTAAGACTTTCTTATATTGCAATCCCTATGAGCGTATTAAGGCATTTCTGCAGCAAACATTTTCTTAGAATTTCAGGTCGTACATTTGAATCTGTCATTTTTTTGGTGAATATTCCTGAATAAGCGTCATATGCTTCTAAAGTATTGGCTATGCAACAGGGCTTATGAGGCCGAAATCTCGTTTCTAGATATCTCGCAGAATCAATCACATCCCCAACAATTGAAACCGGAAGGTCCTTGGACTAGAAAGAAAGCCTTCAAGCCCAGGCACGATGTCAACAAAAAGGTACGTTCACTATATTAAAGTCATTTTGTAAAAGTTCCTCACAAAAAGTTGTTCAATGGAGTTATGTATGTGCTCTTGTGAACATATTGATCCTGGGCTGACTTTAACGATAATCTCTAATAGGTGGAGTTTCTGAAAATCTTGAAGCATAGCATAAGTTGGTAGCTTTCATCGACTATTTCGCAAAATGCCTTTTGTATATTAACTCTAATACGAAATCCTAACACTTGTTTCAAGGCTGATTGTGGCTGTGGGATCCTGCAGATTTTGTGCCTTGCGAATTGCGCAGTTTGTGCAAGTGGGTTTGATTTCTCACATGTACTCAACAGTGACAGTGATACAGACGCGGTTCAACAATTAGTGGGCATGCAAGCACCAACATGGAAAACATGTCGTGCGAAATTTCATAGCATTGGCGCCGCAGTCATGTCTTGTCGAAATGAAAAAGCACCCGAGGGAGTGGCTGCCCATGCACACTTAGCGGATGGTTTGCTCCACCTGATACTCGTCCGGGAGTGTTCCCGTCCTGATTATCTTAGGTTTGTTTCATGAGCTGTTCTACTGCCGTGGTTGAGAGGTTAAGGGCTCGGACAATCGATGTCATTGATTAGTGGATCGGTGTATACTACTAGAAATCCCGCAGGTGAATCAACTGTTGTGGAAGAGAATTCTGTTGATCAAATTAGTTGATTCCTCTTGAATCGGACGAGTTGATTCACACGTCAGGAAGAGAGCTGTCTTGATTTGTTGTGTCTCGAGAGTGCAATGCCAGGTCAGAATTCCAGCGTGTACCACCCGGTGACTGGGTGGCCACATCGATACCCGGAATACTACGTCGCTACCCGGGACGCTATTGAGTCTGCTATTGGTAATGTATCTGCAATGCACTCAACAACCGAGAATTCATGAGAAGCTCAAGAAGCGATACTCTGGAAATATACATCGTCAACTTGGAAGACTATCTGAAACAGAAGCTATGCCCAATCAACGACACAAGCTATGCGTAAGCCAAGGAAGAATTTCACAACCCGAGTTCAACTGCTACTCCCAACCAAATACTCCATCCCGCAAAATCCAGCAAGCCTTGAACCAGATATGTATAGAAGCGAGAATGCTGGGAGGATAGGGCAAAGGAGGAGGGACGAAGTATTTTCACAGAAATGAGCGCCACATTCTTCGTTCCAATTGAAATCATCGACCTACCTGAAACTCGAAATCCATACGATACCTGTCCCCTTAGTATCATCTGCTGCTCCTTCTCACACCACAATGAACCACTCCGCAGAATTCCAGAAACAGTTGCTGCAAGCTCACCTTCCTACTCAGATGAGTACTGAAAGAACTGTTCATAAGAGGGAGATGAGGGAGTAAGATGAACCAGGTTGGGCGCTTACAATGCGAAGACAGTGAGCTCCGTAACAGCCTCGCTCGCGCTTCCACTCGCCTAGCTTGCTTCCTCCAAATGAAACCCTAAACCATAACCAGGCCAAAACAAATGTCTGTACATGTTTATTTTCTTGTGTCGTCTTCGTTTCTTCACATACCCTCCCAGGTATCAACCCAGGTATTTTCACTAAATTTCACGTTTGTATCGCCGGATAACACCTAGGTGTCAATTGAGAAGTGGGTGTTACATGCCCCTCGAGGTGCGAGACAAAGTTCCTGACAGATGGGTCTACATCCGCTATTGCTTGTGTAAAACCTCTGCTAAAGACACAGTCTCACTGTGCATTCTTCTGTGCGCTACTAAATTGTTGGACTTGGGTCATTGTGTTGTAGAGTACTCAGGAAGTGATGATTGCACATAGTGTTTGAAAGTGTATTTTCCTAGTATATTCGTGATTCATGATACCAGACAGCCGCCTTGAAGATTCAGAATTGGTTCAACACAGCATATTTTGGTCCAGCAGGGAGTTCAACAGTTTTCACTTGGTTTCAAGAAGAGCGCTCATTCTCTTGGGAACCTCCCCTGTAATCAACTATGCATCAGGTCTGGTGTTAGAATCAACACTTTTTAGTTGTTTTTTAGTTGATTTTTAGACGATTTTCTAGTAGATGATTTGGCATGAAAATACTGAGGTGCTTTTCTAAGTCACATACCGGTCGACATCTCTTATTTCCTTTCACTTAGACTTTTTATCCTATGCACTTTCTGAGATTAGCACTCTTCTACTTGACTTGTCTCAACTAATTATCGTGCAAATTTCACATCATTTTACCCTGTTCCAGAAAGTAGATTTATGTAATTTGCAAAAGCTTTGCTACAGGAGTAACAGTGCCATGCTCACCTTTCCTTTGTTGACACAGAGCGACACATGCCTGTTTCTTTTGACTGCCGATCCAGATGGGTTTTTCCAGCTGAAGGAGTGCAGGTAATTACTCGGGCAGTTTTTGCTTTGAGGCAGATTTCAGTAGGAAACTAGACTGTCCTTTTATTCCAGTACAAAATGCTTATTTTACGTGGTTTTAAACTGGAGGTCGAAGGGCTTGAGTTATTCATTTGACTCATTTGGAAGTGCTGTCCTTCGCAGAGGTCGGATTGGAACTATTTTGAGGCAAACAAATGTGCTAGCCGAGGTTGCAAATGCAGTGCGCCGTGGGGGCCTACGAGTGGAGCACTTGCTTGAGACAAAGGCTTCACATCCGGTTCTGGATCCCAAAACAAGTTCTATTTTTGGCTCTGATGGTGACCATGAGTTGCATGGTTCTGCAGGAGTTCCTAGGGAGGGTACTATAGGAATTGGAGGACCTGCAGGGCTTTGGCATTTTATTTACAGAAGCAGCTTCTTGGATCAGTATGTGGCTTCAGAATTCTCTTCTCCGCTGCACACTACAAGCGCTCAAAAAAGGTATTGAAGTCTTTATCAATGAGCTCTTTTTGTGCTTTCATTTCCTGTTTCAGAAAGGCAGCCGTTTAATTCTCTGTTTTAAGTCACTTGTTTGTCCAAAATACATTTCAGGAGGAAACGGTACTAAAATTTCCTTACGACTTGCTGTTAAGAAGATCTGTACAATATGTACATTTTACTGCTTCTTTGCTAAGTTATCGTTGTCCTAGATTGCTTTTTAACGGCTTCTGAACTTGTTTTGAACTCTTTTTTGGTTTTTTCCAATATGATTCTGTAACGTTCCTAGTGGATGGTTTTACGAATGTCCAGTGTCCTATGCATGCATTGGGGACGTTGCCCAGTGTTCTATGGTTGGCATTCTGTATCGAAGGTCTATGACTGCACATTTATTTATTGTTTTTGCTTAGTTATGTAGGACGTCAGAGAACTTACTCGTATCACCGCTTTTTCATACAGATTATATAGAGCATATCAGAAATTATATACATCCATGCACGGTGCCGGAGCAGCAGGACCACACAAGATGCAATACCGACGTGATGAACGCCACGGTATGTCTCGTTCCAACTTTAGTTAATTTCTTTTGTAGTTCGAGCTATTGGATGCCCTTAAAATTTCTACGTCTTGGTTCTAGACAAAACTGACATCCCTCCCGGGTTCTTTCCAGTGTTATTGTCCTGGAGAACCTCTGATTTTGAGCTCTATGCGGCCTTTGATCCTTTGGCAGACAAGGTATGTCTTGGAAGCTTGATGACTAAGAATCTTTTGCATTGTAGTACTTGTCCATTTTCCATCCTTTTCTATGTTTTCTGAACAACTGTAAATTCTTGTATGCTAGGCTTGTTGAATTCTTATAGTGTTCTGAGATGGATGATTATGAATACTGCCAGCGTATAAGATGGTATTTTCAGTCATGTTTTGTGTAATCATGCGGTCATGTGAGTTGTCTCTCGTGGATTTCCTGATTAATCTTCTCATCAGCATGTTGCTAAGACAATAATTAGATAGGTCTTAAGTTTTGTATATCTCGGCTTTATCTCACTCTAATGTAGTGGACACGGTTCTAATTAACTGCTTTCATGATGCAGAGCTCTGCTGTGGCAGTATGTAATCGTGTTTGCCAATGGTTGCGAGATTTGGAAAGTGAAATCTTCTTATTAGGAGCGACTCCTTTCAGTTGGTAATACCCTATCGCAGGCTGATATGCTTTTTAGTCTTGGTAGATGATACAATCATTTTTTCCAATATTTGCAGAGTTCAACAGGTTCTATGTGGTCAGCATATTTGCTGCAGACCTTTAATTGATCCACTTGTCAAGTAGTCATTACACGATGCACATGTACAATACCACTCAGTAAAGTTGACGCATTCTCATTCTCAGTCTGCTGTTTCAGAGTGTTTTATCCTCATTGTTGGCTGTAATCGTGATGGGAGGAGTGCTAAACTTGTTTCTTATATGTCATTTTAGCCATTCGAGTTGTTTTTCAACACTTCAAAGTTTGACTAAGAGATTCATTAGTTTTTAGCTAATGGAGCATGATTCTAAGCTGGTCATTCGAAGTACTATCTGCAGACTAAATTCTCAAATGGTAGATTGCAAGTCTTAGGAATCTTGTCACTCGGTAATAGGCAGTGAAGTGAAGGGATGTGTCAATTCAAGCAGGTGCAATTAGGTATGTGAGTAGCCCTCCATGGAGCTCATGAGACGAGCTGTAGCTTTTACGGTTCGCCTGGAAAAATATTGTGGCAGGTATGTGAAATACAAACACTCTGGTTTACTCAAATATCATGTAGTATGTGTTCAAATCTATTTTGGTAAATTTAGGAGTCTTATTATCTATTTAGCAGTCGACATGACATAATAGTTTTACAAATTATGTAATGAGAATGTTAGTAATATTTTTGTGAGCTCCGCTGACACGTTCAGTGGTTAATGAGTGCTGTAGTCGGAAAATGAAATGAATGGCGATGGTCCCACTGCCTCAAACTGGGTATAGGTCACTCCTATTGCTGCGTTAGTGTCTCTTCGGAATTGGGAGTGACTGAAACGAAGTCCACGGGATGCATAGATATTGACTTGTTTTAGATATTTTTTAACTCCTATAGCTTTGCTATTATTCTCCTAACATAACACATCACGACAATAACATTTTGCTGCATTATGGACAGGTAATATACAATCCAGACTTGAAAGGCTGGCTGTGAGTACAAGAGCAGGTCGGAGAACTTGAGCTAACCCACTTGGCCTTGTTAGGTTCAATCTTTTCCAAGTTCTGTGATTTCAGTTTGTGATAGGTTGTAGGTGTTAAAAATTGTGCATTTGTGCACACCAAAAGTCAATAAAAATTTATGTATTGTTTGTGAACTAATTTGTACCTTATCTTGGGTGGAACTTATTGGAGGTGTGCTGTAATTTTCTATTTTACTGATTTTTGGTCGAAATTGAACGTTACTTTTTGTATGTGATTGCATATTTGGATAAAGCACAAAAAATCAGTAACTTTAAGCGTTGAAAAAATAAATTTACGACGTAAATTGCATAAGTTAAGATAAAAAGTAATTAAGTAACGTAAGACAATTAGGATTACTAATTAATTAGGGTTAGAAATTATTTATAGTTACCAGACACTTAGGGTTAGTAATTAATTAGGGTTAGAGTAAATTCCATTTACCTTTTGTCCTAAAATATTTACTGTGGTAGTTTTTAGATTTCTTACTTCAGTAACTAAAGTTTTACCATAGGTTCGTAGGCCAGAAGTCAACCACTTTGGATTGCGCTTTTCTGGTTTACACATAGCATTGAGGAGCATTGAGCATTCCCCATGGGCGTCGAGTAGAATACAGTCAATAGAAATGTACCTGTCATGATTCTTGGAATAGTACTTTTTAATGTAACCCATCCAAGCCGTCACGCGGAGGTTGCCTTCGTACACGTAAAAATATTTGTTCCGAAACTGATGGAGAGTAGGATCAGACAACAAATACTCTTTGAACTCATCATTAGCGGCCTTCCATAGTGGGTTAAACCAGATGGCGTTGTCCTCACAAACCGCTAAGTCCTTGTCTTTGATGTTGAAAGAAGACACATACAAAATTCGATCCCCTTTACAATACCCTTTGACGAACTCGTTCACCAACATCTCGACGTCCTTATTGACAATTGTACGCAGCTTCAGGTAGGTCTTGAGACGGAAAAGAGGAATAAGGAATGAGACTTCTTAATCAGTTTGCTGCAATGCCTGGAGATGACGGTTTTGTATTAGTCACTCTTCTGCAGCAACCTCATCTCAATTGTGTTCCACATGGAGTTCTTGTCCTGCAAGTGAGGGGGCATGTGAACAATGCCAAATTCAACACCACTAGCATGCCGTAAGGGTTTTTCTAAGCGTTTGTCACTAGACTTGGGCACTTCTAGAGTGGCCTCTTCCATAATTACGGCCTCCTCTACGGGTTGGCTAATCTCGGCAACGTGCTTGTTACGAGTAGACACTCGTCTGGACTTACTCTTACTTAGCAAGGAGGTAGTTAGAGCGGTTATGGTATCTTCCTTATAACAAGTGAGAGGAGGACTTTCCTCTCACTTGTCATCTTGTTTACTTAATAAAGATTATATTGTAAGAAACTTTGGTTTATGATGTAAGAGGGTCGACATGAATGGATTCCTAACATTATGACAAGTCATGAGTGTTCACGCTCTTTCATGACATCAAGGCAAAAGGATCAGCTGTTGCTGGAATTTTCAAAATTAATGATTTTAGTCCAGTACGCCATCGCAGCCGTGCTTACTGTTTCAGATTCTTTACTGTCGCCATGAATCTTCTCACGAAAATAGATGAAGAGGACTCTTTTCAAGTGTGTCCGCTTCAGGTTATCCGGAGCTGCACCTCCTATGATGAAGGAGCTCCATTCGTATCAGACAGAAGCGGACAGAGAAAATGTGAAGACTGATAACATGAAGAATTCTCATGCCGACCCGTTCGACATCAAGCAGCAGGAAAATATTCGTTCAATGCTGCTTCGGGCCCCACAGATTTCCTTTTTTGTATCAGTGTTCAAATCGACCTCGATGCCAGAGCAGGACACAGAGCACTGAAAGCACTGAGCAGCATTCCATTTCTTAAAGCATGTCGTCACTCCCCATTTCCAGGGACAAGGAAGCAATCACCGATTCCGGTCTCAACTGACTGTAACTTACACCAGAAACTCAAGTGGAACCTCCTCCCCACCTCCTTGCAGAAAGACTTCCGGATTGAGGATGAAAGGGCTGCAGCCTGCTACACTTGTAATCGTACTGAAAGGACCATAATGATCTTGCCAGTTGACTGCAATCGACAATTAGCGATTAAGAAATTCGGTCTCCTGATAAGGAAGCGGAACCCGGAAGGCCGATCGAAGGGCGAAATTCTCGCCAGCACCTCTGCAGAGGTTCAAGCAGATGCACATCGTTTTAAAAGCACCTCGCCGTTTTGATGTGCAGAAACTCACCGGTATGCAGTAGAGCCGTGGTCGAGGAATGCAAGGAGCGAGGTGCAGCGGGACTCCATTCTGATCGGCGACCATGCGGAGTCGACTTCGAGCCCTTCGGTTGTGAAACTCACCGGTTTGCAGTTACGACAGTTGCTTTTTGAGGGCATGCAGGCAGGCGTGCGGTTTCAATCTGATGTCATCTGACCACCGTCGTGATGGAATATCTCATCAACCAAAAGACCTTCTTCGACTTGAAAATATCTGATGTTGAATTTCATGAGTTGGTGTGGTGAGTGTAGAAATTCTGGTCTCTTGCTCTGCAGGTGTTGTGATTACTGTGCAGGTGGTGTTCCGACTTCAGTTGGAGAACACGAGCATCGATGAGAGTAAAGCACAGGTGCAGGATGATGTACTTACGATCTTCAGGAAATTCCGAGAAATAACATCATGGGGAGATACCGTCGACGGCTCATGCCAATGCCGAGACTGGACTGATGCGTGAGCTGTGAATTAATATTTGGTTGAAGATTTTATGTTCACGTATTGAAAACATCGAGTAATTCCAAGTCATTCTGATCTGTGAGAATAAGCAACTCGACACAAATATTATCCGCAAACTCCTCAATCTCTTGCCGACTAGGAAAATTCTTGTTCCGTTCAATGGTGAAGCAGATTCTTATTGATGGAAGAAAGCTGCATGGGCTATGAACAGGAGACTGCACCGACGATATTGCAGTTCAGGCTTCATCCCAGCTTGCAAGCAGCTCCAACATGCATGCGCCCATCCTGGAACCGGGCCTACCAACCAAAAGGTAGCACTCCAAAGCGAGTTCAAAGCTCTAACATGCAACTGAAATCAACAGAAGCACTTGTAGAAGGAGATTCAAACAGACACGGTATTGAAACTACAGTTACTATCTAGCTAGGTCAGAAAGTTCCTTTGCCCTATCTGTACCAATTAAATTAATACAAGAAAGTTAAATTAATACAAGAAAGTTAAAATGAATGAGGCAAAGGACAAACAACGTTTCATTGCTATTCTTGGACATCTAAATTATTTTCGACATTTAAATGTACATATGACCGAGTTTTTGAAAGTCAAAGAGAGTTACCTGGAATTAAAGAAAATCACAAATACCAAGACATTGAAGAGAAAATGAAATTGGATAATGGAAGTGTACACAATCAGTTTATAAAATAAGGATCTGTAACCATGGATCAAGAAATACTTAACACGGAAGGTGCTCCGCCTGTGCCGAATGGAGTAGGTCCTGACTTGGCTTTGTTTATACAACAACAAATTGTGACCGGGGGACTGTGTTTATCTCAAAATTCATGCGCCGCTTATGTCAACTTTTATGTATTAATCCTTCTACAACAACAGCGTTCCATCCTCAATCCAACGGGCAAACGGAAAGAATAAATCAGATCTTGGAACAATATTTGCGTATGTTTACTACTCGACGTCAGGATGACTGGGCTGACTTGCTTCCGTTAGCAGAATTTGCATATAATAACTCCACTCATTCATCGACTGGCTTCTCCCCGTTTTATGCAACATATGGGTATCATCCTGTCTTATCTTTCACTACACCGACCTCGACCACTGTTCCGGCAGCAGAGGACCGCATAAGGCACCTTCAAGAGGTACACAACGAGGTGAAGACAATGATTGAAATTGCAGGTGTACGAGCCCAACGATATTACAATCAAGGAGTGCAGGTTCAACCTACATTTCAAATAGGTGAGAAGGTATTTCTACGACGTAATAATATTTCGACGACGGCTCCTTCCAAGAAATTCGCATCACAGTTTCTTGGCCCATTTCCGATTATTGCCAAGCTTTCTGACTTGGTTTATAAGCTTAAGCTCCCCAAGACCCTACGGATTCATGATGTGTTTCATGTTAACCTTCTCCAGCGGTACCACGAGGACACCATCGAGGGACGGCGTCGCCAACCTCCTCCACCAATTATTACACCCGATGGAAATGTTCAGTGGGAGGTTCATGCGGTCTTGGACTCGCGGCTGCAAGGCCGGTGGCGGAAGTTACATTATTTAGTCAGTTGGGAGGAATATGGGCCAGAGGAGAACTCTTGGGAACCTGAGGAGAATCTACGGAATGCAGCTGATGCAGTTCGGGATTTCCACCACCGGCATCCGGATGCGGTAGGGTCAAGACCTTCTAAGAGGAGAGGCCGCAACCTTCAACCTTATTGGGGGGGTAATGTTACGAGTAGACACTCGTCTGGACTTACTCTTACTTAGCAAGGAGGTAGTTAGAGCGGTTATGGTATCTTCCTTATAACAAGTGAGAGGAGGACTTTCCTCTCACTTGTCATCTTGTTTACTTAATAAAGATTATATTGTAGGAAACTTTGGTTTATGATGTAAGAGCGTCGACATGAATGGATTCCTAACAGTGCTGATCGAAGGATGGAGCATTCGTAGGAGCATCGTCTTCCAAGTCGACAAAATCTAGGCTTGGAGAATGTTAATTCTCCAAGGCAATGTTATAATCCTCTTCAACGGAGTCATTGGGTGAAGGTGGGACTTGCTCAGGTACGAACACGTTGGATAACGTCATTTGGAAGGTTGGTAAACGGAGCACAATACATTTCGAAAGAGTATGAATTTTAACAAATGCAATAGTGAAATAAATATAATGTGAAGACTACAACTCGTTCATGTGGAAGATTACAATGTTTGGATACATTGCAAGATGAGAATATGAACTAGACTGTCTTAGAAGCAATTCTAAGAGAACGACGAGGTGTGAGAATCGCCTTGGCTCTATCATCTAGACGACGCAACTTGGCCTGAGCTTGCCAATCTTGCATGTAATTCGTACGAGCAACCCGATCAACAATGACTCTTGATGGATTCAATTGGACAGGAGATGGAGGCGCCACTAAAGACACAGCAGGTAAACCTATGACAAAACGACGACCAACTAAAACAAGATTAACACAACAGCGCATCCCGGAGAGGTCACTATCGTTGTCGGAGTCATCCTTCTGTTCCTCAAATTTCTGTGGGACAACCTACATCTCAAAAGATAAATGAAAATTGATTAGATCAAATATGTCAAAAGACTTTTCACGAGACCTGTGGAGGCGGGGAACATGTTATATTGTGTGAACGCGATTTATTTCCAACCAATGGCGGAGGGGCAGGTGGATTTTATCCCTGGGGCTGCAACAATTGGTTGCTGAGGGTAGGCTAATGTGCGAGGGCCAGCCTCGGCACTAACAGCGCCTCGGAATGGCACCTACGCCTAGCTGCTCGTCCATGTGCACTGCCTGTCCATAAAATTATTTGAGGTATATTTGCCCCCTAATTTTTAATGGTTGATGTCAGCCATGGCACTAGGGAGGCCTCTCCACGGGTAAAATGGAATCGTAGACCTCATTTTTAAACTCAAAACTCTTTAAAAAATGCAAAAAACAGAAATTATGGTTTTTGGGCCGGATAGTGCATATGGGCGGGCAGCCAAACGTAGGCGCCATTTCGAGGGGCTGTTAGGGTAGAAGCACCCATTTCCAATAGCACCCCCATAACCAACCTGTAGATGTCCCCAGAACCGCAAATTGGCTGTCAGACCACTCAATTCAAACTGACCAATCAAAACACTCAAAAAGCTGGTGGTTTTGGGTACACTCATGAGTGGAAATTAGTACCAACTAGGTGTGACAATGGAAAAGTCTACAGATCGGTTTTTGGTTAGGAAGTACTTTTGTGTTTAAAAATTTGTATCTATTTCAATATTGGGAAGAAAATTTTGAAAATTTTGCATTCTATGAGAAACCTACTTTTCTACACGTGAAAATTATACCCCAAAAATAACCCCCAAAAAAAGGCTCAAAATCCTTAAGTTGTTGGTTATAGGTGCTTCTACCCTAGAGCCGAGGGCCAGTGTGAAGTTCTGAACGCCATGTTTAGGGTTTCGGGGGGTACTTGGCCAGTGGTACGCTCGCATTTGCAGTGTCCCTTTCGCTCTCTACATCGCTCTCCTGTTTCTCTCGTACGCTGATTTCACTCCCTCTCCTGTCGCATGCTTCTTATGTTCACGGTCGTAGTTTACTTAAGGTTATCGGATTTCAGCGATTTGAGGCATGTCTATCTCTTTCACTTTGTTTGTTTCCTTTCTTCTGAAGTTTCACTTTTCCAAGATTTGCTAATCAGGTTTTCATTTCTGCATGTATTTCGACCGTTTTCTTTCTCTCTTTCTTCTGTCGCTTTGATTTGCGTCAATCCGAGGGTTTCGTTTCTGTTTGTGTGAACCTAGGGTTTGTTTCGATTTTTGATTTTCTTGCGTGTGAGTTCAATGGCCCCGCAGTGCAATCTGATTTGGGTGCGTTGTGCTTTCTTGAGCTGGTAAAGGCGGTGGAGAGCTTTGCGGTGATCTAGGGTTTGGTGGTGGTGAGTTGATTCCCGCCTGCTTGCCTACTTTCTTTGCTGCACGACATCTTGTATGTTGAGGGCATGGTCGGGTTTGAATCTCAAAAGTAGAGTCTCTTTGAGTTTGGAATGCTGGAGGTGTGGAGTTCGGCGTTGGGGGTTTGGTGTCTTCTGTTGATGATGAGTGATAGCGTCTGTGCGGTGGAAAGCAGGTTTCCGATGAAGCCACGCATTTGGCTTTCTTTCGACGGGAGGCCATGGCAGGAGCTTGCTGACGATGACAATGGGACGATCGCTGTTTCCAGAATTGCTGCTCGGACTCGCTTGCGTCCTGATTCACTAACGGTGGGTGATGATTCACTTGGAATATTTGAGGGCATAACCATTCAAGATATAAGGTCCGTACTGGGACCAACTGCAGGAACGGCACGGGAATGCGCTGTGCCTGTCGATGGGGATGCATTGCAACCAGGTCCAGCAGGTCTGTTTACCTTCGTTTCCTTGTGTGCTGTTTTCTTGAACCTTGACGGGGTTCTGGCTCACTTTGGGGTGTTATTGGATTGTTTGTTTGTTTACTGTGTCCACACTGATGTTCGTGGCTGTATTTTGGGGGCCGGTGATCGTTAGCATGGATTGTTGTACTTCGGTTTTTGATGTTTTGGGCTTCTTGCCCCCATAGGCAGAATAAACAGGTTTTGTGTCTGATGCTTTGACTACCCCCATGTTGTCCCATGTTTGGAATACGAGCTAATTCGTCACTAATTGGGAGACATGATAGTCTGGCGAATGTTAATGGGTTGACTAGGGCAGTCTGAGCCTGTCTGTCGTTATGTCTGTAAGTCTGATGAGGAGCTGTCAGTTTTAGTTAATTGGTCCTTGACAGAACGTGGTTGTTCGAGACTTGTGTACAGAACCGCGTTTGGTTCTTGCGTAATTGCGTTTATAAGCAGAATAAGCAGGTCTGGTGTGGGTTTCTTCGCTGCGTTCACCCATCAGGGTGTTGGATAGTGATCTCAAATTCCAATTATTTGGTGCTAATACTAGCTGTTGTTTCCACCAGATTCGAAAGATCGTTCTGGAGAACTGATCAAGCCTATGCTGCTCCCACAGCTACAGCATCTCCCACGGAATGAGTTTGACCTTGCCAGAATTTTGTTCCCTGAGCCTCCTGGAAAACTTGCCGTGTCAAGGAATATCTATCGTTGGTTGCTTCTGTCTGAAGCTGATGTGGCAGAGAAGTATCTGCTCGGGGCTGACGACTCAGTCGTCACTGGGCACTTGACAGCGTCCCTGACTCGTCGTTTTCGGGATGCAAGATCTGAGATGCACGTGTCAATGTTCGTTGGTAATATCTTCCACGACATCTTTTGGTTGATGGAGGTGTATAGCGGGCTCCAGTTCCAGTATGAACTACTCTTCAACTGCAATGAAGTGACCGGCGATAGTCTTTCGGGGAGTACTCGAGAGAGGTCGAGACCTGATACGCTCATTACAGCGTCTGGATGCACCTTCCTTGTAGGTGAAGACAAGCTTTCCAGCCTTACAGCTGCTTTAGAGGATCTAAGGACAAAGATTCGGCCACTTTCTTCAATGTTTTACGGTGATCTGGCATGCATTCTGGGCTACGTTGCGGCTGGGACAAATTTCCAGTGGGTTTGCATTGACAAGTCTGGCGACATCAAAAAAGCCGGTAACTGTCTTTCGCTGTCGTCCACTGTGGGTCGTAGCCAGTTTTTGCTGAGCGTCGGTTATGCCTACCAGTTGATTATGAAAATGGCACTCTCAGTCCCATTTGTGCTTGGCCGCCGTGCTATGTTCACTCGGGAAAACCAAGGAGATCGGGAGATAGCTTTCTACCCTGGCTTCGTTCGTAAGTCCATCAAGAACTTCCAGAGGTTTTGTGACGCCTGGGGGACTAATATAGATTTGATACTGAGGGCTTACGAACTTGGAGAAACATGTCGCTTTCTTCCGCGTATCTGCCTGATTGGGGATACAGCCATTCATCACAATTCATATCGAGTTGATATTAGACCGATTGGATACTCACCCGTGCTGGGGACCGAGCAAGATACTAGGATGTTGGCCCAGAATGTGTGTGAAGCATTGTCTGTCCTCCATGAGGCGGGACTCGTTCACAGGGATATTCGGCTCCAGAACATTTTGCAGGTTTCTAAGGAGCAGTTCATGCTAATTGACCTGGAAACAGTAGCAGCATCTCCTTTCAGAGTGCCACCAGGATTCAAGTGGTTTAAAGAGTGGAGTGATGCCACGTTGGAGGGCGCTGTGTATACGCCTTTGTCCGACATGTATCAGCTCGGCATACTTCTGGAACGCCGAATGCGTTGGGAATCACCAGGTGCTAAGGACTTCATTAGGAGGCTTAAAACAAAGCAGTGCTCTGCAGCGATGGCATTGGATGATCCTTGGATATCAAATCCTACTTCATAGGGTGCTATTCGCAGTGGTAATGTTTATCCTGATCCGTATGTTTTACATGATCTGTAGCTTGGAGTACAGGGGAAACTTAACGAGCATCAACGTGCAACGCTGCATTGAAGAGCTCGTGGACAAGACTCTGGACACGGTTTAGGGGTTTAGGGTGGGTGTTTAGGGTGTCTTTAGCACCTCAAACGGTCAAACCCCCCTAAACCCTCTGGATTTGTGAAAA
This sequence comes from Ceratodon purpureus, assembly GCA_014871385.1. Taxonomy (NCBI): domain Eukaryota; kingdom Viridiplantae; phylum Streptophyta; class Bryopsida; order Pseudoditrichales; family Ditrichaceae; genus Ceratodon; species Ceratodon purpureus. Next base: position 20,129,194 of record CM026421.1, read on the forward strand.
TGTTCATTTTGATGGGCTTGGAGGATTCGAGTCTCTAGGTTTGTTGACCCGTTACATTTGTAAATATGAATGTTTCGCTGGAAAGCAATGTAGATGTCTTGGGGGTTTGATTACTCCCAGTGCATATGCTAATCACTGACCTCCTTGCATATTTGTTATGCGTGAGAATCTTTAAAAAAATGAGTATGTGGCGCACAACCGCACGGTTTCTTCATCATGTGAACGTGGTGACCCTCACAGAGCATTGTCCCTAGAGGACTTCATATTCACAACCTGTTCAGAGCGTGTGAAGCCTAATTTGGATTCGGTGTTGACAGTCGGGTGAAGCTATGGTGAGGTTGGTTTGGAAATATTTTTACGTCATTCTCATGGAATAACAGTTTGACCATGATAGAACTTCTGTGGTGGTCTCTCGATTAAACACTCCTGTGATGTGTTTAAATGACTATGTTGTGTACTTAAAGAGTTTGTATTGTAGCAGTTTATTTGCAACATTGCCTGCAGCGCTTGAATTGTCTGTCTGTTCTTTAAGTTTGTTTGAGAGTAACTCTTTTATCGCAGGTCACCGCTTCCAAAAGTCATATGAATGCCGAATATGTTGGGCCGAGTCTTTTAATTTGCTGCTTGCGATTTAATTTCTAATGAATGCAAGAATCTGACACCTGCAAGGTGACTAGAAGCAATGCATGCAGTCTCCTAATCCTTTCTCTACTTCCTCCGTGTCCTCCATGAGTATCTCTTATAATCAGCATTATAATCTGAATACGTAGAGGCATATTCAGAATAACGCATTGCTCTTCTTCCAAGTTGTTTGAAACCGATTTTTGTTTCTTGGAAAACTTTAGGGAAACTCAACAAGGAAGCTATGAGCGACTGCAGAGTGGATACCGTTAGCCTTTTATTAAGCTTAAAGTTCAGTTCAGAGGGTTGATGTCTCATTTTCCATTCTCACGGCTTGTTCATACAAAGTTGAAATATTCGACTTTGCATTGTTCAGTTGTGTAAAAAGAAGACGTGAACTTGATTGGAATACTTTACTCCTGTAGTGGACTGCCTTTTAGGATCTACTCCTTTTTGCCTATTTCCTTCCTATTCGTATTTCAATTATTCGGGGTTCTATGAACACAGGCAGCTGCTGCGCTTGGCCAGACGTGGTGCGGATCCTTTCGATTTCTCCTTCGTTGAGCATCATAAGGTTTGAAGCTGGGTGAATGACTAGCGGATTTATTGCACTCTTTTATTTTGACCGCGTGGTTAAGCAAAACGTGATACTACAGTTCATTCTCTATAATATGTGTGTTTGCATGGCTAGATTATCATAGGACCGTTGTATTTGCTTTTCTTGACAGTTTTTGTTGATGCTACAGACACCCCTGTTTACATTTCTGTCCCATGGGGACAAGGAAAGCGTATGGAATGTGGACGGTGAATTACTCCCTGCACGCCAGCTTACGGGACAAGTATTTCGTGGGCTTGTTACTCTATTTGCAAGGGGACCAGAAACCTGAGCATGCTGAGGAGGTCTCATATTATTTGACAGTGGTTTGGAGAAGATAAATGTGCGTATACACTACACTTCAAGGATGAAATTGAGAGCCGTCGTTATCCCCATTTTTAAAGACTGCTCTGCTTGCCATTATCTAATAGAGCCATACACAAGGCAACAATCAATATATCTGCGGTTATAAGCACTGCTACATTTGTGAGACCCCAGAATTTATGAATATTTCTGCTGTGCCGTAAAGTCGTGGAGGGGGAATATCGAAACCCCAGCCATGTTGGTTTTTGTAGTGCTCCTGCTAAATTTAATGAACAAGGCATATATTGAAATAATTGTCTGTCTCAAGCACCGGGATTTGTCTTTGAATTATTCCAATGAAAACGTATGATAATGGATTTGACTCTGGTTAGTTTTCAGTAGGAGTTAATAATTGCAGTGTCGCCCTCCGCTGGGTACACTCGAATGCTGAAGTAACATCTGTTCGTTGGAGTTTAATTTTCTCGAAGTCGGAAATGATGCCTGCATCACAAGGTCTAGAGTCATAGCAGAGGAAGCTAATAATGTTCCTACGTTGCTGCCGTTTGAATGTACAGTCAATAACACCTTCAGAACTACAACGTCAACTCTGTCTTGAGTGTAATCCTACACCGGCATAATGAATCTAGTATTCCGTTGACAACGATCCAGAAGTATGAAGGAACCATCTGTTTACTTGGCAAGTTAAAGTTGACGCAGTGCAGAGTCATGTCTATCACAGGAGCTTCATCGCGATTCTGCGAGGGTGCTTTCCTGAAAATGTTGCAGGATTCGAAGGCACCTTATTTTGAGAAGTCGATAACGGATGTAATGCTGCGGAGATCCGAGTCGGTCGTGAGTTATCGTAACGCTTTTGCTAAGCATTTGCATTTCGTAACTTCTTTGCTTTCTTCTTCAAAGTTGTTTTCGAAATTTTTGTGAACTAGTGCTCTACAGAACTGATAAATCGTATCTGTGTTGTCTGCTATATGCCCCTGTGTCCCCAGATAATACCTAAGGAATTCACCAGCACGTACGATGATATTTTTCACACACCGGAGCTCTTCTTGACGGGACCAAGTGGACATTCACGGCCTGTGATGCTCAAAGTGAGATCTTGTGATCGCGTTTTTCTGAATCGTGGCTGGGTAGAATTTGTTAAGGAGAATGGTTTCCAGGTGGGTGACCGTATTCTCTTTTGGATGGTGAAAAAGGCTACTTTCCGTGTCTTCCTCTATTCGCAATCAGAGAAGAAAGCTATTTCGTCCAAGGATGAGGAAGAAAGCGGACGGGACAACAAGACTACCCTCTTTAGTATTTCGTCCAAGGATGAAAAAGAAGGTGCACTTGACCACGATGGAATGATAGAGAAGGTCGAATTTTCAGGACCTTTGTATTCGAAAGTGCATCACCGGCATGTGAAGCAAGAAACTCTTGTACCCAAGTGCGAAACCAATCTCAACCCGGCAGTAACACCTTCACAGCAAAGGCATTGTGGCTCTCCAGGCATAGCAGAGGTTGTAGCAGTTAAGAAGAGGTCTCCTATACTCGGAGAAAAAGAGCTCGTCAAGCATCCGGGTCTCGCTTCTGCCGGCAGCTTCGGCCCCAGATTCCCACAATTTGTTAGGAAGCTCGCAAAAATCAGCACTCTGGATAGTAAAGACATACACTTGGTAAGGCTAATCCTCTGTTTACATGATTCTGTTGTTCACTATTGCTGGTTGATAATCTTCTCATTACATGCATAAGATTAGTTCTTTTCTGATATTACAAACGGTAGCGCTCTGCCTTCTGAAAATTCCGGTATTAGAAAGATGCAAAAGTTCTCAGTAAGCTGGTTGACTTATGTGATGATCTGATGTTTCCAGGAGCTACCGTTTCCATTTGTCCAGGAGCACGGACACAAATTTTATGATCGTGTTTTTCTCCTTGGCCCAAGTGGCCGTTCACGACCCGTGAGCCTAGGCATACGGGCAAATGGTCCCGGTAGTAGCAGAGTGCAAATCCGAAAAGGGTGGAAAAATTTCGTGCTTGAAAATGGGTTCAAAGTGGGCGACCGACTGCTTTTCTCTTTGGTGGAACACTCGAAGTTCGTCGTCCAGTTCTTCCCTTCTGTGTAGAATCAACTTGCACGTTTTTTGCAAGCCTGCCCTTGAATAGACAGGCTAGTTTTGCAGTAAAAGCTATGTTGTGCATTCTGTGTGCAAGTCGTTCTTTGCGTATGCTAATCTGCCTACCATAGCATGAATCTAAAACTTGCAGGTCACCTGTACATACAGGTTGGTAGAGAATCAAATAGCTTGAAGTGAATATTTTCTGTTTTTCAAAATAGTTGATAATTAAACATTATGCAATTTCGCGTATATATGTTTCAATGAAACTGGACTTCCAACTCTTTGCGTTTAAAATTGCTCACTTAAGAAGTCCATCGGTGATCGCTTGTTTGTAATGAACATATGTGAAGATATGCGTGTTCAAATTCAGAATGTAGTTTTCTGAGTCCTGTATGCGGTCCTTACGAGGTTTCTAATTACAAGAGAGAACAACGATGTCGCACATTTGATGGAGGAATGTAGAAGATTTGTGGATGCTTTGAGGCTCCTCACAGAACAGTTTCGATTTACTTGGGTGTGTTCAAGGCAGAACCTATGCTGGGAATTAAAATAAGTCACACTTCCAGTCTCCCCTATCTGGCTTCGGAGCGATCGTGTTCTGGTGCTGAAATGCAGCATTCGCTTTCTCACAGAAGTAGATGAATTGCAGTTCTAATTCACCTTCCAATTACATAAACTTGTACCTCCAACCTCAACAGTTAGATTGTAGAGCTACCTTCATATCAGATACATCCATTACACACACACTGAACTGATATACAATTGAACTGTACACATGTAAACCAAACCTATTGGATAAAGGTATACTTTCTTGACAGAAACATGCATTTGAAAGATATGGCAACGGTTATAAGTGAACACTCTTCTTTATATTCACAGCGTAGAACATTGAAGTCAATATTGTTCAGGTGTCTGTTCTGTAACATCTTTTCCCATTCGAATAACATACACACTCGGAAGATCGTATCATATGACTAGAATGAGCTGTATGTGTCAACCACAGTCGAGAAGAAACTGAAACCGGCAGATCATGCCATGACCTTGACATGATTAACTCATTTACATCCAGTATTTGTACATTGCCTGTGTCCGTAGAGAAGCATTCACTGCAGCATTGGAACCGGCCAAAGGATGGTCGTCGGCACTTTCAAAATTGTTTGTTGGCGGCCGGGTAGTGCAAAACTTCTTTCACTTCTACAAGGGTTCTTTTACTTGCCAAGCAGGTATTGACAGGTTTAAGGTAATATGATACATGTCTGGATTGACGTAGAAGATGAGAAACGAGTTGCTAGATCGTAACTGCAGCTTCTGACTTCTCTTGCAATGCCAAGATGAACTTCTGTGCATATGAGAGGTCTGGAAACACAGGTACGCCCGCCTCTCTTGCAGCTCGATGTTCCGTGGTTTGGAACCTGTCGATCAGCAATGAATGCATGCCAAGGCTTCTGGCAGGGAGGTAGTCCTTCCGGAGACTGTCTCCAATGTGGAGTGTTTGATCGGGAGCTACCCCGCCGGCTTTCTGGAGCGCAATCTCAAAAATTCGTGGGTCAGGCTTCTCAAATCCGACGATGCCTGAGAAAACTCCGAAGTCCCATTCTGAACCCTGTAAAACGGACAGAGAGAGTTCAAAATTCCTTTCTTCCAATAAGACGGTATTAAAAAGAAACAAAGAGGAGTTCTCACTGGTGGACATACCTGATGAAGACCTAAAGTTGGCAATATGATATCTCGGTAGCGAAATTCTGCGTTGCTCACCACCCCTACAATGAGCCCCTGCTTCCGTGCCCACCGCAAGAATGGCTGTGCATCGTTGTAGATGATGTATGGTGCAGCTGATCCGAACATGGCGTATATTCGCCTGAACACTTGATCAAAAACCTCGTTGTTGTATTCATAGCCAGCCTGTAACATAGCAACACCAAACAAATCTCGTCTTGAATAACAAAGAACAGGGACTCCCACATACACCATAGTGTACAAACCCAGTAATTCTCAGTAACTTGTTCTTCATTCTCACACTACTCATAATGAATACTGTTGGCAAGTTAGGTTTCATTGTCCACACATGTATGTTTGTCATATGAATGAAGCTTCACGAAAACGATCTGTGAACTATAATTTATGCAGCTTTGACCTAATTTAGAATAAACAGTGCAAGATTATTCAGGGCAGCTTTAATCTGGGTTGGGATTCTGCTATCATTAAACTTTCGGACCATTAAGTGCATACCTCGAGGAACGAGTTTCGCACAACCGTCCGCCACCAATCTACGATAGGCATCTGGACAGTGCTTCCAAAGCACGGGTACTTGTTGGCCATATCCGTGTACGCAACCTTAAAACCCGCGTGCATGCGATCATAGTCAGGACACGGTACGCCCGCTGCTTTAGCAGCCATACAGTAATAATCTCCCAAAACTCCCTTGTACGCTATCAATGTCCCAGTCACGTCCACTGTCACACATTTCAGCTTCCGCAGCGCAATTGGAGTCGCCCTATGCGTCAATGCTTGCACCGCCATGGTCGCTTGCGCCGCCATGATACCTCCCCTCGTCTCTGCACCTCTCTACACGCTCACAACAAAAACCACTCAGCAACCACCTCCCAACAATCATCCCATCTCCAACACCCCTATCCACCACCATCAAACTCCACATCACATCCTCCACAAAAAATAAAAAACCACAACCATCCTCACCACCGAATACCCAATTCATCACACACCACATCAAAACCAACTAAACAAAACCACCCAAACACATCAACCACAACCAACCCGATGAAAAAAAAAACTACCTGCACTCAAAGCACATCTAAACTCTCTTCACCTCTCCTACAACCCAAAGACACCACCTTTACCAAAAAAAACTACAATCCATCAAACAAAACAGAACTCTTCCCACATGAAACAACATATCAAACAAACAAAAAACCCCACCCACGTACATGATATCACTTCAGCTCCACCCAAACTGAACATCAACCATCTGCAACACGAAAAACCACTTCCAGCTCCAATCCTTCCACCACTAAACACATCGATCCTACACCGATTGCTCGTCATGCAAGCACTGAAGCTCCAGCTGCAGGAACAGAATGAACTCAATGCCGCACCATCTAGAAGACTAGAAATAACTTCCAGACTTAACTTAAGTGATAAACTTGGGCCTGCAGTCCGGCAGTGGTAGTGTAGAGTACTAAGTACACTACCTTCCAAAAACATCCCAAAGCAAGTCAGATGCGGACGAACACAGCCACATACAAGTCCTTTGGAATGCCATGCGATTGGTCGTGAGCACCGGCCCAACAGCAACGTGGCTGCGGACGATTACAGCCATGGAAGTGAGGCTCCGGAGCTGGTCTGACATGAAGTATTCTGGAAAAGCATGTCTTGGCACTAGAAAAGTATGGCATGGCTGGAAAAAGCATGCCACTGAAAAAGCATGGGATGGAAAAGTATGGCACGTATGGCAAGTTTCCTTTGCTGCCACAAGGTGCTTGGTCACGGGTCCCACGCATTGATTATAGGTCTGGGCCTAACACCGTGGCTTTGAGAAGGGAAACTGGTCTACGACCGTGGCTTTGTTTTCTTTTTCAGGTGTGGGGTAGATTGGGTGAGGTGGAATCTAGGGGGTTTGGGGATGTTGGGGGTTTGGGATGGGGGCGGGTGACGTCGTGGTTCTATGGGGGTCGACCCGGGGGCTTATCCGGTGGGCTGACTCTGCGGCGGGGTGCGGTGCCGTGGCCGAGGCAAAGGAATCGGGAGAGGGATTTCTTTTGTTTCCAGGCAAGATTTTTTATTAATTTTTAATTTTTAATCTTTTTAATTTTTTAAATTTCTTTTGAAACAATTGGAGCTTTTGTTCCACTTTTCTAGGCAAGATTTTTAGGGGTTCTGGACTGCACTTTTCTGTGAGAAAAGAGGGGGAGAGTGAGAATTTGATTTTGTCAAGTGTGGGGAGCGTTGAGTGGGCTGCAAGGTTGATGTGAGTGCATTACCGTATGTCGATAGCAGGCTCATTCATCCTTGAACAAATATATTATTATTTTTTGGGGGAAATAAGGTTTATCTTCCGAAAATTTAATTTTTTAGTTTTTTTTTTTTTCAATGAGAAAAGTCATTAAAAATTAATTTTGATGGTTTCAAGTCTGGATTACGAGGGATTTTATCTGCCGGATGAACACGCTTTTACTATCTTCATGATGATATACAAATTAGCTTGTGAGGTGAGTTGCCTTTGGTTGATTTGAGTTACAAGGTATACGGATATGGATCTTCTTTTTTTCTTGACCATTGCCTATCTTGGTAGATAGCAAAGCTTCACATGCATTCTTGAAAACCCATATTTACTCTTTTGTATCTCTTTCGACAGGACCCTTTTCCACTTGACTCAATCTGTGGACATGTGTGGAAAAATAGTGGAGGCCAATTATCTTTCTTAACCCCTAAAGTTTCTTGACTATATTTCATCAAAAAATGCTCCAAAACTGCCATTTCCAATGTAAAACTCATGAATGACTAAAAATCATTATTTTCTAATTATAACCGTAAGATCTTCAACAAGATTATTGTAATAGACAGCTCAAAAAATTTCAATATAATCACCGTAGAGATTAGAAGATCATAGCAATTGAAATTTGAAAACGAACTTTTTTGACAAGATTTTTAACAAGGTTGACACACTCTAATTTTTTTTTTTAGGTTTTTTGCATTATGGATTTTGGGGGATTTGGTGCCTGACAAAAACAACTAAGTTAGCTAATTGCATAAAAAAATTATGCACAAAAGACAAGTGTAGCATGTTGAAAACAATATTTTTATTAAGTTGAATACACAAGAATGCTAAATCTTAGTTCTTTCCTATAAATTCCATTGTTTAATAAGGTCCCAATCCAAACAGTCAAAGTAAAGATAGATGTCCATATTTTAACTGAAAAAAAAGAAAAAACCTAAAATAATGTTTTTCCTAACTTTTATGAAGGAAAGAAGAACTTTTTTTAGTACAGTGTCCGAAACGGTGAGAAAACTTTGATATTTTGTAGAGTGAATATTATGTACTCAAAGTAGTTTTTTTTTTGGAAAACTCAAAGATGACATAATGAAGTATTTATAGAAATATTCTTAGAGGTAATTGATGTATTTAGCATGGCTGCCCAAATTGCTCACCAAACAGCTTTTTTCACTTCGGGTACCATAACTATTTTTGTAAATGTCCAATTTAAAATAAAATTAGATTCCCTCAAAGTTCTTGATATGGCCTACATTCACAAAAAAATCAAAAACAAATATCTAAAATTGAGATCACAGGTACCTGCCCAAAATTTTAAAAAGCCCAATCTAGGACAATTGTCCTTTAGGGGTTAAGGCATGCAATTACAGCTGCTCCAGAGGTTTTCACTTTTATTTACTCGGCAAGGAAACTGCTGGGTTTTACTAAATAATCAGAAGATTATTAAACATAACTAAATAATATCTAATATAGAATCATAAATGAATATTATAAATTTTGTCAATTATAATATTAAAATATATTTCGATCTATATTATATATAAATTATTAAATAGAATTTTAATATTTATATATTTCTAATATGTAACATATTATGCATATAATTTATATATTATATTTAAAATATAGTATATTTATATATTAATTATATTATATATTAACATCTAATATACAAAATTATTATAATTTTAGTATATTTTAATTAATCAATATTAATATGTTATAATTCATTTTAAGAACACCCCACGAACCAAAGGTCATCAAAGAGAACGTAGGGAACGTAAAGAACAAGGAAATGCTCCATGGGAACTTCAGGGTACGCTCCACGGGAACTTTGTCTCGCACTTTGTTATTAGGGTTTGGGATGATAGTATATTGTAAAATTCGATGCGTACTGATGAGGGAATGCAATTGCAGGACTGTGTGTGAGAGAGATTTTTGAAGAATCACGGCGGCTGGTGTTGTAGCTATAGCAATTTGTGGTGCTCACGGTGTTCCAGGTATTTATAGGACGACTCCAAATCCCATAACGAAGCCAAATCCTAGGCTGACGCCCAAACCCAGCAGAAAGCTGTATCCTAGGGCAAATACGTTGCCGAATTCTAGGCAAACACCGAAGTCCAGGGCCAGGGCGATGAGGTAAGTTTTATTGTACTTTTCAATTCTTCAGGGTTGTGTCGATTTAAACTTTCCTATGTAATTTATTTAAATATTTATCTAATTGGATTTTTCATTTGGTATCTTCACGATGATTTTCATGGGGGTTTTGATTGCAAGGAAAGAAGCGACGAACCAGGTGGGATATTCCCCCAGCAGTGTTGAAGCTCTCGAAGCCCTCATTGTTACGGGGCCAGTTGATGGCTCTGGAAGGCCAAGTTCAAGCCCAACAAGTCCTCTAGGTACAAATCCAAGCCCGAAACAACTTGAGGTTCTGGATTCTATCACTATCTTTCATTGAAATTATTGCTAGCGCCATCATACTTTGAGTAGTGGGCAGAGAGCAACGGGTTAGGGTTACAAAAGTGACTTAAGCTTGCAAAGCGTGGAAAAGGAAGCCGAAGACCAGGATTCTTGCAGAGAAAGTGGGATTGGAGAAACGAGTTTTATTTGCAAACTTAAGGCTTTCAAGTGTGTTAATGGTAGGAACGGTGCAGCGCATTTTGGCACATTTGCCTCCCTCCAACGAGGTGTACTAGAGGCTAGGACTCTCATTCAAGAAGGCCAAAGATACTTTAAGCAGCATGTCCCGGAGCAGGTGTCGTGTATTGACAATTATGATGTCATTTCCAAGGTTTTCAACTTTGAGGGTGTTTCTGATAGTTAGATTTATGTGGATTGATTGCACTTGTAGCAATTAGGATTGTAGAGTGACACCATGTGCTTAGGATTGCATAGTCACACCCATGTGCACATATAAATTTCCATGAGACTTGTCTCCTTCACACATGCAAATAGCTACTGTGTCATCAAATTAAATTCGGCGATCATTTCTCTTCCACCATTCTATTCAAGTGGACTATACTCATACAGTGGCTCGTATGTGAAGTAGACTGCCACTAAAGTACTAATTGTGATGGCCATCATGTACTCTACGAATTTGAGACTTCCCACAAGGTTGAAGTAGTAGCTTGCAATGGTTTTGTCCCTCGCACTTCAATCTTGTATTGTCTCGTGACTTCTGTGACTTTCTCAGGCGGCATAATTCTCTGAGTTCGGAAATAGAGTACTCGTTATTTGATTGAGCGTAACTGCATGCTATATCTAATCCAACGTACTTGCTTGCCAAATTTTCAAACGTTGACAATTGTATAATATTTCCTACTCTTTTTATTTAGGTTGCATATGCCTTAATAATGTTATGATTGGTGGGTTTGACATTGGAATTTTAACAATAGTAAGAAATATGGTCCGCAATCATCAAGGAAAGCTCAACAAAAAAGATTTGGTAAAAGGATTGTTTGGTAGGAGAGTTTTAGATTTTCAACAATATGATAAATCCATGGAAATTATATAACTGTATTCATATTCACATATATATATATATATATATATATATATATATATATATATATATATATATATATATATATATATCGTATTAAAATATATATGTTACAAATATTACCTGAGCCCGCGCCCATATATATTTATTAAACATATATTAATACAAATTTAATATTACTATATATAGTTACATATAACAAATATGCCAATATCCTTTGTAGATATAGTATTATTAAATTGAATTTTAGGTTTTCAATATCATGTGCTTGAAATTGAGAAATTGAAAAACGTGTGCGTCTTGAGTAACTTGTGACTTTAATTAAGTGCTGAAATTTATTCAACATAAAGAGCGCTGATTGCAAGTGAATATTAGCAAAAGCAGCAATTTCATTATTAAGAATAAATATGAAAATAGAATTTATCTTTGAAGCTAATTCTGTAAGAATGTGGTGACAATATTTATAAATTCCATGAAAATTTCCTCTTAATTTATTAATTTTATTCATCACAATAACATGTATTCAACAATGATCTCGTTGTCAAGGCATACTTCATATAAAAACAAAAATGATAAAAAAAACTCTCGTAAATGTATCTTCGCATTAGAAATTTTTGATGAGAATGTTTATATCTTTAAATCACAATAAGTATTTTTTGTGACAATAGAAATGTAGATCGTCCAAAATGCTTCACTTGTAAGTTATAAATAAGTCATCTTTTCAAATTCTATAAATTAAAATTAATGTGAATTGATTACAACTATAGTCATAAATAAGTCATGGTATGGAACAAAAAAAACTAGCCATGTCAACTTCGGCACCTCCACGTAGGATTTCGAGGCCGCTTGCTGCCTACCCCCCCTCTGCCCGAACCGTACTTTACTTCCCCGTCGGATGACAATCCCGCCATACTTGCTGATATGGACGCCACATTAAAAAATGTCGGCCATGTCAGCAACCACGGTGGCAGCGGAAGAGAATGACATGGACGGATGAAATCCTAGTCATATCGACCATTTTGGTGCGGAGACTTGGTATCTATGACATAAGATTGACTAATACGATCATGGTGACCACCAGTCATATTCTCTCCGATTTTGGTATGTATGACAAAGAATACAGTAATTTAGGACAGACATAAATACCGCGATTTCTAGTAGTGTTGTAACACGATATTTCCATTAGAGATTTCTAAAAATCATCTAAAAGTTCCAAGTTTGTACTTACGGGTCGCAAGGACTTATTTGAGGTTTGCAAGTTTGTGTTTGGAAGTTGCAAGTTTGTACTTGGAGGTTCCAATTTCACACTTTGAGGTTCCAATTCCGCACTAGAAAGTCACTAATTCGCACTCGGGGGTCCCTAGTTTGCACTCGGGGTCCCCAATTTGCACTCGAGGGTCCCAAGTTTGCACTATAGGGTCCCAACTTCGTACTTCAGGGTTCCAACTACACATTTGAGCTTATAATAAAACACAAAGAAGAATAAGGATCTCTGGTCCATACCCTACGAAGTGCATTGGCGTAGAAATTGGTGGTTTGAGGTTTCAAGCTCCCAAACCATTATGTATTTTTAGGGTTTAATCCCTCAACGTCCTTGATGTCGAAAAATGGCATTTTGGATGAAGGGCATAAACTTTGAAGAGCCATAACTTCTTTATTTAAAGTTTTTTTTTGGCTAAATCACTTGGATTGGGTATCAAATCAAGTCTACTTTGTGTGAAAAAAACTGCAGATCCAAATAATTAATGATGATTTAATGGCACGCACTTTAGTGAAGGCATCTTTTGTTTTTTGAGTTTTCAAATATGGGGCATGTTTTACTATTGCAAGCCAATTATGTTAAATCAAAAATAAATTTTTACAAATTATTTTGCATGTTCATAATCTAGTTGGAAGATTTTTGATTCAGATACTTTTGCAATTGGTAAGGGATTTGCAATGTTGTTTCTACAATAAAATAAGTGAAAAAATGAATGATTTTTGAGGAGCTAATCTCCTTCATCCTCCATTGAATTTTGACTTTAGGTGACATGTGTGATTTGCACATCATAAGGTACTTTCCAGCGATTTGTTATGGAAGCAAGAGATGTCAGTGAGCCTTTTGCACTGGAGACCGCCAACTTGTATTTTAGACTAGCTTCCGATCTTGCAGCTATATTTGAAGTGCGAGATCCATTCAGCAAATTCTGTCAATAATTTGTCGCTCGGTTCGGTCATAGATTACTTAGAGTGTTCTTGTACACTTATTTGCACGATACCTACTTTGTGGGTTTGTATCTAGTCATTCGACTAATCAATAATTTGAGAAGTTGGTGAACTGTTCTATGATTCGTCTCTATGAATTTACGCCCATAGCTCTAACTCATACTCTCTAGCTGATGTTTGGTCACTCAGAAAAGGTTATCTACTGGCACAGCTTATATGTTGAATACTTGATACTTGGCTACTGACTTCTGCCTTGGTTTTGCATCGACTACATTGTAAGCTTGTTTTATATTTCATAGCATACCATTCTTCTGTTACAGGGTAGAATCAACTAGTAACTGATTTGGGATTACAATGAATCATTCATAAACGCCATAAGGTGGCGACACGTTTTTGCTGAAATGCAAAAGCAGCAATGTTTCAAAGATCAGAATTATCAAGAATGAAGTTACTTGTGCAACATATATTATGAAGGTGGAGCAGAATGCGTGGCTCTCCTCTCAATCAGTTCGACGAACTTCGCCAGTGCTATTTGTGAAGAGCCTCCTTTCAACATTGCTTTCCTTGCTTTCATCCGCAGGTTTCTGCAGTTGGTCCGAATTACTTCAACCTCCAGGTCCGTCTCCCCTCTTGCCATAATTCTCTTCACCTTCTGTGCTACCTCCTCTTTCGAGACGACTTCTCTTCCATCCTTCACTTGGCTCTTGAGTTCAAGACCAATCTTCCAGACTTGTGTGATGTAGTGGCAATTCGTGTTCTGGTCTGCGAATCGCGGCCATCCCAGCATTGGAAGTCCACTTGAGATGCTCTCGATGGTGGAGTTCCAGCCACAGTGAGTGAGGAAGGCGGTCACTGAGGGATGCAAGAGGACTGCCGTTTGCGGTGCCCAGGGTACCAGAAGACCACGATCACTCGTTCGTGTTAAAAACTGTGAGAACATACTCCCAAACTCTTTCTTCTCGCACATGCTCTCGAGTAGCTCTGGCCTAATGGCCCACAGGAATGCATGCCCACTCAATTCTAACCCCCATGCGAACTCTTGAATCTCCTCCGAAGTTATCGTTGCTAAGCTTCCGAACGAAACGAAGAGGACCGAGTCAGGGCTTTGGGCATCAAGCCAGGACAGAGAGACGGAGTCTTCTTCCCACATGGCGCTTCCGGCTCCTGCCATGGTCAGCTCTTCAACCTCATCCACGGTTGTTGGGTTCAAGACCAAAGGCCCGATGGCGAAGATGTTGGAGTTCATGCTACTCATGGCGTCAAGAATCTCACCCTCCAAGTCATGGAACGTGTTGTAGAGTATGCAATCACAGTCGGGTACGAGCGGATTTTGAATCTCTTGGTGTAATCGAAAGAAGAAGGTGCTAGGGTCGTGTGAAAGTACGAACGTTGGTAGGTCACCAACCCGCATAGTCGGTGATCCACCAGGAAGACCTGTCAATGGTGCTTGCCGAGCTGCTGCTTCTTCATCACTCTGCGGTGGTCCAAGGGTATAATACTTGTGATCCAGGGACGGAGCGGCATGCGCTGGAGGAGGTGGTAGCGGGAGAAGTCCTGCTGATATGAATGTCTGCAGATGGTAACAGCAGTGGGTGGAAATGGCAGAGGGTGTTACGAATGCCACTATAGGAAGGCCCAATTTTTTGGCTACTGCGTGAACGCCTGAAAACCTGATGTCACGGATTACGCATGTGATTGGGGACTCGAGCATCAGACTGAGAAAGAGCTCTTCAAATGCAGGTCCCATTTTCAAAGTTGCGTCGCAGAATGCTGTTAGATCCCGAAGTCGTGGATGATCTTCTGGTAGCCCATCTGACACCGGAACGAACTTAATGTTCTTGCTGCACACGTGACGACAATTAGGGCTACTGTAGTCGTCTTTTAAGCTCATACATACTGTGACTGAGGTTGTGAAGTCAATTGTGAAGAGTAATGAACATCAGTTTTCCCTTGTATACTGCAAATTAGTTGGAGTTTCTGTAGTGCTACCAGAATCTAATCCTAGAAGGTGGAACAGATGAGGCAGCTGATGATTACTATCTTCAATCAAATTCAGAGAGGACCGGAGCTGGCGTCAGGCTTGAGGAACCAATTCAACAAGACGGTGAGGCGACAATGGTCAAGGTAATGAGAGGACAACTTACTCAGGCTCCATATTAGCTTTTGATCGCGATTTCATTATGCGGTCATGGTTGTGTTCGGTGTTGACGAAGGTGATGCGGAAGCCGAGTCCAACCAGTTTCTTTGCAAGCTGAAAGCTTGGAGTCATATGACCTTGGGCAGGATACGGGATGATTACTGCGTGCAAATCCTTGGCAACCTTTTCATTCCTATGCTCGATCTTCATCTTTGCCTACTCTAGTTTCCCAAAATGCATGCAAATCAACAACTCTTTACAGTTCAAGGAAAATCAAATAGTAGTAATCGATCAGGTCGTCAAGCAGACTAGTTACAATCTGTTCAAAACTAGGAAGACTCACGCTCAACCTGAACCATTGCACCTGAAAGCAAGAATTTGATCGTGGGCACGAATGGCCTTGCCATGGTCCAGTTTGCGAGACCTGATAAGCTCAGACGGCGCACATCAAGAGAGCGGAAGAGAAGTGAAAGATTCCACAAATGTTTTCCATGTGCGCAACAGGTTGGAAGACGTCAAGTTGTCATTTGAGATTTTTGTGACAGACTGCTGTTCTGGGCGGGTTTGACAACATTGACAGTGCGACATAGAAACAAAGTTTCTGGAGGTTCAATGATTTGATTCACTTTGAACGGTTCTCAGTGGCCACATGCTGCGCATGGGGCACATGTTGCAACCAAATAGGATGGATAACCCATAGTGCGTACTTGTGCCAGTTCGTTTCGCTTTTAAAATTGAGTATTTAATTGGGAGAATGTGGACTTTGCAGGAATATCCCTTATTTTGACAAGCAAGAATTTGACCCTACCTTGATACTGTACGAAGTTACAGAACTGGTCTCCAATAAAACTCCAGCGAAGTGGGATATGTCGATAACGTAAACAAAGATCCGAGGCTGTAACGTAAACTTTACAGCACCGTGCATCTCAAGTGAAACTGCTAAGTCTTTTTCCTTTCAATTTCACGACATACTTCTCGCTCCTCCTGAACTAGGAAGTCAGGAATTAGGGTAGGAATACCATAAACCGTGAAAATAAGATGATTCGCCAGGACTGAAAATATGGTCTTAAGTTATGAGATAAATTTTTAAAGGTAAAAGAGAAGAAATCATGAAGAATTCTACTTGTTTCATATTTTTTATTCCCAATAAAAAAAGTTCTACAAATTTTCTAAGTACAAAGTTTATCAAACCCTCTACGGGGAGAGCACAATAAAGTGGACCACAAAGTTAACTTTTGCATGACTTTTCTATTAATGGATGGTGAGCCAGAAGTAATAAGTCACTTCTTATAAACTAGAAGCTTCATCGCACCCAAAGTTGACTAAAGCGCACACACATTCCAATTTATCAACCTCATAGTTCCTAGAACTTTTAGAAATTATACTTCACTATTTTGGTGGAAGTCTATTGTATAGGTAGAAGGTAGTTCACCGGTTTGGATATTTCTACTTAACGTGAGCGACAGCCCTTAGTATAACAAAATGCAAACCAGCTGTATAACATTGTTTTAAAACTTCTAAATCACTTGTAAACATCTCATGAGATGTGAGACATTCTTAGTTGCATAGAGATGGTACTATTTTAATATTTTTAATTGCATTGATATACTAAACTAAGGTCAAGAAGCCTTTCTTAAGCACTATATCCTAACTATATGTTCAAAGGAACATAGTTAAATATTTAGTTAAATTGTAACAATTTCATCCATCACTTTTGTAAATAATCGCAATTCTTTAATTTTTTTATGAAATTTAATATTTTTTGAATTTTTTTTTTCAAAAGTTTCATCCTTAATTTTATAAAGTAGCTTGAATGAACTTATTGTATGCCTTTGGTACAAGTAATGATAATGTTGGAATTGAGAATATTTGGAATTTTATTTATGATTCTAGATCATAGTAAAAAAAATTAGATAGTAATAAAAAAAAGAAGATTCAATTGGGAGTATGAGATTCCTTAATTTATGCCATTTCATGCCTGATAAATTAGTAATTATTATTTACTGATGAATTCCCCATAACTCCATCTATTGATCTCTAGATCACACATGAATCAAATATTGGTCATCCATGATTCAATATTGGCACACTCATAAAAGAATCTATGTTTCAAATTTGGAGATAGGACTCAGGAGACAACTAATGTGCCTTTGGAAAACCTCCAGAGATCCCCAACT
This sequence comes from Ceratodon purpureus, assembly GCA_014871385.1. Lineage (NCBI taxonomy): Eukaryota > Viridiplantae > Streptophyta > Bryopsida > Pseudoditrichales > Ditrichaceae > Ceratodon > Ceratodon purpureus. Next base: position 20,146,854 of record CM026421.1, read on the forward strand.
GGAATTTATTTTCTGTGCTGAAGTGATATAACTCCAAACATTATGTTACAACAAAATCTCTAATCTCTACCCAAAGGTTATCATCCAAAAGGATAATATTACAACCATACACATTGAACACCTTTTTAGCCTTGATGCTTTCAACTTTAATAAACAAACTTGAATCATATAGAAGCTGCCGTTTAATTTGTTCATGAGAAATGAAATTCATCATATGGATTAGAGATCTTTTTGTAAGTAGAAGTGGTTATCTTTTCAAATAAAGAATGAAAAGTTCGTTGCTCTGACTTTGGCATCTTTCGAATGCTTCTTCAATTGCTTTCACCAGCTTTCAAATAGGAAGATAATTTGTCAGAACGCTTACTTTATTCAAGGCACGACCAGCAAGTCTGCTTCCTCCAGAATGCCCTTCAGGTTTGTAGGTCTCTTTATTTCTTCTCAACGAATGGGGCTCGCATGCCACGCTCAGTTGGATCCATTTTTCTCGCCCTCCCTATTTTAGGTCCTAGGATCTTTTTTCGGTCTTTATTCTTCAAACTTTGTGACCTATGATCTCAAATTACTCTATGGAGATCTGTGGCAGAAATTTGCCCCACCCCTTACATCCTCCAAAACTTGGACTTGGAGCCACGCTCAACGGGGGAATTTTTTTTTTTTTTTGAAGACACGTAATCGATTTAAATTACTGCAAAGAGAACGGGGGAATTTAACCCGTAAAGCATTGACTCAGCAAAAACAAGTTGATTTAGGATTAGCTCAAACCCCTAATTAGTCAATTTTTATATGGTGGAACTGTAACTTTGGCACATCATGAGAAATTGTCATATCTTTGTAATAAGACCAAAATTTGCTTTCATGCCTCTGGTATATTAGAAGTTATTTATGTTTAAAGATCAAAATTCAATTTAGGGCAGTTAGGACAGTTTTGTGGCCAATGGGAGTGGAGTACCAAATCTGCCCTTCTTAAGGAGAAAGATGTTCAAATTAAGGGTTGGACAACATTTGCAGGGGGTGTAGAGACGAACTAGAACCGCGTTTGATGTCATGGGATGCCAAACGGTTGGCATTGTCAGTGAACATTCTCCCCCACATAGAGTACCTAACACATGCAAGTTTGAATTGCAAAAAAATATTGTCAATGATTTTTGAAAAAAAACCAAGGAATTGAGATTTGCAAAAATAATATAAGGCCTATAGTGTTTACCATATTATCCTCCCATTACTTTCCATCACTCAAAAACTCTTCAACAGCAATCTAAAGCTGAAAATCTACAATTTAATTAAATCTACAAAGGGCTAGTAAATCAAACTACATTCAAAAAATCAATCCTATTAATCTACAAATACCATAAGGCGGCACACAATTTTGAACTGGCCAGCACTTAGACACAGTGAATGGCGGCAGTCACTAATGAGAATTATCAGCCACTAAAACAGAAGGCACATAAGGTAGAGGTGTGCACACAGAGTAACAGAGTGGGAGAGAGAAAACAGATTAAGAGAACATAAAAACACAACTAAGGAGAGAAAAACCAGCAGTGGAATTGAGCGAAGGTGCAGAAATTCAAAGAGAGACTAGGCTGTGCAGGTTGAATGCCACCAGTGGAGTTGAGAGCGGGGTTGGGACGACTGTAGTAAGGCAAGGGTGGGAAAAGAGTGGTCGAAGCTCTGACGGAGCGAGCTGCAGACAATCGTCGAGGAATTGAGGGATTAAAACAGTGCAGGTGAAAGGCACGATTGAGTTGAGGAAGCTGTAGTTTGGTACTTGTAGTTTGGCGGAATTTCAAAGCAGGCGGAGTTGCTTTGAGAAGGTAGAGCTGCGACCAGGCGGAGCTGCAATTAATTGCAATTGGGTGCAGTAGAATTGGGTGCCAATGACAATTGAGGATTTGATAGCATACTTAGCTATCCACATTTACATGGAAATGAAGAAGCAACCAAACTTGAAGACATATTGAGAGAAGAAAATATCTATTTTTATTGCCGCATTACTTTCAACATTATGTTTTTGGTAAGGTTTAAAGAATTGAGATGTTACATTCATATTACCGATCCACAATCATACGAACATGTTGAATGGGGCAAATAAGGATATGATAAGATGATGCAGGTTAAATAGCTTGTGAATGATATCAAGAATGCATGGATGAAAAAGTGGTCATTAGGTGAATTTGTCACCATGGATGAGATGATGTTCTCATATAAAGGATCTTATTGTTCTGCAAGACAATATATGCTCAAGAAGCCACAAAAATGCGGCATCTAGGTTTTGTGTTTAGCTGATTCTAAATCGAAGTTTGTTTACAATTTTGATATCTACTATCAGCGCATCATTGAAGAACAAATTATAGTGAGTGTATCTCAAGGTGGACCTAGTGTATGTAATTCTAAAATTGATGAAGGCCTACAAAATAAAGGACATTATGTAGTTATAGATAATTTCTTTACATTAATGTCTTTGTACAAAGAGTTGGCATCGATGGAGATTTATGCAACAAATACTATAAGGTCTAATCGTATTGGGCTTCTTACATACCTAAAGACGGCTACGAAATTTTAAGAGATCACCTCAGAATTTTTTTATATGGAGAATGCATCGCAATTGCGGTATATCTTCTATCAGTTGGAAAGACAAGCGCTCTATTCTCTCAGTGTCTACTTATATAAATCCTAATTCTTCTTCAGATGAACTTGAAGTAGTAATGTCCCGCAGAAATGGAGCCATTAGAGAGGACATTCCTACATCTCCAGTTTTAGTAGAGCCTACGAAGTACGTGCCCGAGATGAATATAGTTGACCAGCGTCATCCATCATAGTCTAGTCAAACATGGAGTCACAAGTGGTAGCAGCGTGTGTACTGGTTCTTAGTAAACACGACAATTGTCAACGTATATGTGATGTACTTCAATCAATGTTCTTGTAGTAACTTTGTAGAGCCTCTAATGACTCATTTGCAATTCAAAATAAAATTATGCTAGGAGCTCCTTCAACATTATGAACTGTGGTCTGATCGTTAAAATGTTATTTGAGCACATCAACCATGTGTCCATATATTATCTCAATTGAAAATGAGAAGAATATTTGTTGTTGCAAAAGATGGGCAGTTTACTCAAATTGTTTTCAATGCGACGGATAGTTTATACATTACAAAAATTCCAATTATTTTGAAGTATTCCACATGAACTTGTAGAATATGTTTTAGAGTAGAAAAGAAAGATTAGCATGGAGATGTTCATTTAATTTGATGGATTCTCTCCATATGCCTTATTTTTTTTTAATTTTTTTTAATTTTTTCCATTTTGTAGAAGCGCCCAATATGATGTTGTATGGTGTGTGAATTAGTTTTAGAGTTTCTTTTGCTTGAATTATGGAAGTGGTATGGATTAAAAAAATTGTTATAAAGTGTAGAAGTAGAATGTAATGTGGCTGCAATGGATTCTTTGTGGATTAAAATAATTGCTTATATAGGGGATTTTGCAATAAGGTAGATTTATTTTGTACTTCTCAGTGGATGATTAATAATTATGGCTTGTCTTTAAGGTCAATTGTGGAAAGAGAAGAGGTCGTTTTATGAGCAAAAAATGTTAGTTTTGAAATTGAACAAGACTGGATCTAGTGTTATTACAAAACGGATATATGAGGTAAACCGTAACAAAGGAGGAATTGATACAAGATGGTGAGGATTTTGTAAGCTGCTGAAGAAATCGTGCAAGAGTCGCAATTTTAGAAGTCACAACAAGGTATTTTAGCACAATATGGCTATGGTCAAAGTCTAGAAAAATGTAATGTTTTAATGATAACATGGCTCAATTTCAGAATGAAGAGAGGGGTAAGTATAGAAATTCACTTCTTACTTTATATGATAATTCTATAATTTTGCAAATCAAAATTAGCACAGTATACATAACAACTTGATGGAAAGGAGAAGAGAGATAAGATGTCTAATGTGACGAGTTCAGCCAAATTGGATCTTCATAGTCCTAAACAAGCAAATTTTAATAGAAGTGAGGGAGATCAAAACCCCATTTGTGGCCACAAAGATGGTGAAGAAGAAGAATTAAACAGCCATGATTCATGAAGAGTTTTACAAGTTACAATACATTAAAGAGGACATCAGAAAATAAAATAAGTAATTGAACAATTCAAATTAATACTAGATGCAAAATATGTGAAGGTATGAAGTTAAAAATTGCAACTCATGCCTTTCAAATTCTAAGAACCTCTCTTAAGGACCACCTATTTTAATAGGTGTGGAGAACAAAAAGAGGATGGAAAATAGTGTTAAGTTATTAAGTACTTATGAAAAAAAAAACTTCTTGATTATGTTTTGAAATGAAAGATTTGAATAACTTCTGAATTCCGATATAGTTAAAGATGAAAGTAACCGAAGCTACAAAATTTAGAGAGATTTCTAACAGTAATATAAGATTGTTAGGGCACCGCCACCCATTCTCTTCAACGTTAACTGCGGAAGGGTGACAGTACAATGGGCCGGCCATTGTGCCGGGGAAGTTCCAAACACTTTGCGAGCGAGTCCGAGCAGCAATCCGCCAACCGGACATGTAGCGCATTTTGGAAGGAGGTCACGACAAGGCCCCCTTCTTTGTGCTTTCCACCATCCTCCCTCCCCTTCCCTACACCTTTTTCTATAGTCCCCCCCCTCCACTTTTCCATACACTTTTCCTTCTATTGTTGAAATTTTCTGTTAGTCCAAAAAAAGTAAAATTTGCGGTCCAAAAATGATTCACACCAAGTTGCCGTCCAATGAAGCCAGGTTGGAGTGACGGGCACCAAGTTTAGCGGTGGCGAGACCCCGGTGGCAAATTTACTGGGATTCGCCACGGCAACCCTTTATTTGCGTGGCCGTTGGGTGGGACGATGGCGATGGCCTTAGGAAAGTTGTAGTTGAGGGCTTTTAAGCAAAGGCATTCTAAACCTCTAGAGTTGAGTACAGATAAGGACTTATGACTAAATATTGTTGCTACACTTCATTGTAACGTGAAGGACCTTCATATTGATACATGAGAGAATTGACAAGTGCTTTCTTTAATTAGTCTCAAGGGTATACATGGAAAGAATTTCGAGTTTTTAATTTTTACACATTCAAAGGAACATATTTTTGAAAGTACCATTTGAGCAAGTGTAAAGCAGATGCAATCATGGCTATGTAATCAATGCATAAATGAGAAAGTGGCTATTTCAATCATGGATTTCACATTTTATAGGGACTTTTAAAAAAAAAAATATGAATAAATGGAAAAAACGAACATTTACTAGTGATAAATGGACATAATTTGTATGTTATTCATGAAGTGGTGACTTCAGCCATGATTTAGGTTTAAGCATAATTTTACTACCTTCCTATATTTCATATACTCTAAAGCCTCTAAATGTCTCTTGCTTCTTATCATTCAAGAAAAAATTATGCAAATAACAGACTTCTGGAATTTACTAAACAAAGAAAAGAAGGTGAAAAAATCAGACCTATGTCAGTGGACAATCTAAGCACTAGAGAAATTACTAATACCCAAAAATATTAAGTTAGAATTTCAAAAAACATGGATTTGGCCATATAATGAGCATACAGTCTCAACATACATGCAACCAAGTGAAAGATTTAAAGTGGAAAGGTAAGTTATGACCTCCATGTTGTAGCACAATTAGAAGATAAGGATTTGGAAGGAGAGGAAGTGTCAATTAGCCCTTTACGCTGCCAATGTAGGGACAATTGCAGAGGTGCAATTGTCACATGGTCGTTGAAGTCATAGGGCACACACACAAAAGTGCGGAAGGAACTCGGATTGAAGCTGTAGATGGAGAGGTGGCAGAAGCGGAGCACCTTCATTGGGAGATCACTTTGAAAGTAGGGACAAGAGGATGTTAGAGTAGAATTGGAGCTGCGATTTTATCTACATATCAATCGGTGCAGCAAGGCCTACATGTTGGACGAGAGTTGATTGGTAGAGTATGATGTAGATTAGTCACTCGTGCCATCAGCCATAGGGGCCACAGATCTTGGCACAATTGAAAAGGAGACTGCCTTGCACCTCTCACCTAGCGCATCTACAACTCATTAAACTTAAGCGGATACAAAGGATGCAAGTGCAGGTAGTGATTGTGAATCGCGTGGATCTCTAGAATTTGGATGTGGATTTGCACAAGCAGAGCTTCTAATTCCCATAGTTAAAGGAACACGCCATTTCTATGTAAATGTGCCAAATCCAGAAAAGAGCAACTATAAGACAGACGAACAACACACCACAATAGATCCTGCATTTTTGGTTGAGATATAATCAATAAACAAGAACAACATAAATCAATTCCTTTCATTGCATGGACTAATTCCATTAGAAAAGAAGAAGACACAACAACCTCTCTTAGACTGCATGAAGAGCACAATCTTGACATCTAGAGATTACAACAAAGAATTAAAGGAAGTACTTGCACAAAAAGAACCTACAGTAGCTGCAACACAAAGAGAAAAAGAAGAAAATGGGGCAACAAATGAGCAACACAAGTCACAAAAGCAACAACAATAGAAGGAGAAGAAAGATCGTGTGAGACCAATTAAACAAAAAAAGAGGGAAATGGAGGTGTAGGATGAAGCAAAAAGGGTTCGAGGACATGGATCTTCTATTCAAAGGATAAAGCTTTTAGCCAAAGAAGAGGCATATGAGCAAAGGGGGAGGGACAATAGACTCACCTATCCGTAAGACAAGAGTACGCTGGAGTAAGGGACGAATCTCTGAAGGATGTAGTGACAGTAGATCATCACCACCTCTACGTCACAACTCAAAACGAACAGCTATCAATTGGAGCCTTTGATAGAAGGCGCGACAAAGATGAGCAACGTGCAGCTTAACGGCCGGGGGGAAGCACAATAAAGTGGACCACCAAGTGCAATATGTGATCACTAGGAAGTGAATATGAAGTGTGCTGTTTTTTATAGCTCAAAGCTGATTTTGAGCATTTTGGTGTAGTTTTTGAGCATTTTAGTCACTTTTTAAGGTGTCATAAGGTATCTTACACACATCTCCATGAAAAAAACATCTTCAATTGAAACTTTATTTGACCCCTAGTTCTAAATCATGAAAATGAACTTTTCCAAAGTCTTGATTTCTTCATTTGGGGCCCTCTATTGTCTTTAGAGGATGTTTTTTCCAATTTAAAAAACAATGTTCGGTGAAAAAAACCTCACAAAAAGAACTTTCACCAAAAACAGTGTTTTAAAAACGTCTCGGGGATACTTTTCGCCAATCTAGGATTGCAAACACGGCCACCCGGATCATTTCTACAAGCGTAATGTACAAACGAAGGGCCCCACAAAGTCAAAAGTGATTTCTGTCAAAACTACAATGTAATACGGTCACTTTTCCAAATGACTGCATTCACTTTGTTCAACTTTGTCGTGTTCATAGAGGTGTCTCAAGTCAACAACTACAAACGCAAATTTCGGAAGTTGTAGTACATCAAGTCTACTTCCCGTATCCTAAACTTAATTTCCCATCAAGAAGTTTTAGATGCCACTTTCTAGCGTGTTTACACAACAGGCTGAAATTGGCAATGAGCTAAGCACTTTTGTGGTCCACTTTATTGTGCTTCCCCCCGGCCTCCATGCACATCCTTGTGCGGGGCACTTCACCATGTCGCAGTAGCTATGCTCTAAGAATTAGCTTTAAGCTGCACCCTTTGCTTGAAACGTCCACAACTCTCCATCAACGAGTTCGTAAGAGGCATCCTCGCTACAATACCTTCATAGCCAGTTTTATAATCTACACCCTCTAATCCCAGTAAAAGAGAGAACTATGATGTTGATCAATATTGATGGGAATGGAGAACATTAGCCATGTTGGAGAGGAGGGCCCTCTTCAAAATTAGAGAGGAGGAAGGATGATAGGCGAAGTTGGAGCAAAGGAGGGCCTACGAGATTCCCTAGAATATGGCAAGGATAGTGAAAGAAGGAGTAGGTGGCCATTTGAAACCTGTCCATCTTCAACGACTCTACATCGCGCAGTAGGCAGTTGAATGCTACCTAGGTGGCATGACGACAACTAGGGAAATCTAAGATTTTGTATCCCTTACGCAAATAACCACTCCCGGGAGTAGGCCATTTAGTGATAATTTGCCCTTCGATGTGGTACCTATTAATCATGTTCAATGTTTGAATTCACAACTTTCCCACATTTTTGCCCACCAATTGCATCTTATTTTTATTCAAGACTGCAAGGAAGTAGACTCTTCTTTGGCAAGATTTTGGCTATTTTATACTTAGTTTCAGGAATCTTACTTCTCTAGACAACACCCACCACCATATGCACCACTATTGGCCACTCTGAGGACTTTCCTTTAGAAATTCATAGGAATTGGCTTGTTGGAATTTTTTATTTATTTTTGGGTATGACTTCGCACCAGCTTTGCAAGGAAATTTATTATCTTTTTGTCCCATGCTCCTAATTGAGCAAACCTGAAATTCAGTTGGGAATCAGTCCCACTACCATAGAGCAAGTAGGGAACTGCTTATCATGGAGGTGTAACGTTTATTCTCCTCTATGAAGCCTGTACGCACTGCATTTCCCCAAAATGTGCGATACATTACAACGCAATGAAACATCTAAATTACGTGCTAAAGTTGAACGAAGTCACCACTTGAAGACCCCTGTGAGTAAACAAAACATTGATATGCAGAAGGCAACACTTCGCTGCCGCAGCGTGAAGGCAATTGTGTCCTCTACTGCAACCATCCAGCTTCACAGTGGACGTACTAATTTGTAATTTTGTGCACAGTTATCGTATTTTTATTTGTAAACTATACAAAATTATTCAGATGCATGCGCGGCAATGACTACAATGCTGAACAGATCATAACTTACAAAGCTGGACATCAATAATTTTTCATTTAGAAACAAATGTGAATATGTTAATTACTGACATTTAGTAGCCTGGAATCAGCTGTCTAGCTTGCAAATTTCTTGCATGACGATATTGGATTATGTGCATTGTGACAGTAAAATTATTAGGAGTGCTTGACAACTGAACTCTGGAGGGACACATAAGAGTAGCCACTGTGGTGCAACACTTGGTTGTTGGCGACCTTGTAAGCTAGCTCCATGTGGCGATGGCAACTCTCCACATCGTACTGCGTGTTGGGAAGCCCACAACAGAACTGGCAGCCTGTGAAGTGCGTTATGACCGGCCACCACGTCAATCCCATTCCCGGAAACGTGCTCTGGTACATGGTCATCACCTCGAAGAATCCTTGCAAGTGGTATGAATGCTCTAGATACACTTCCGGTCCCCACCGCGACCTGAGACTCATCATCCCATCGTCAGAAAACGGCTGCAAATTAACACACCATGTATGTGTTCATATTCATTCACGATTGCTTGTCTGCTATTGTGTTCGAAGTTCAGGACTTCCTACCTCTGTGTGAGGAGCAAGTAAATCAAAGCGCACTGATCATCTGCTTCCAGAATCTGAGGACGATCGGGAAAGGCTTCACTCAGTAAAGCCCCGGCGCCGTCTCGGATCTTCCCCTTGGGACTGAAGCGAGCCCATTCATGGAGGAGATCGATGGACCATTGGCAGTTCCGGAGCAGAATGACGCCTGTTCATCACACCGAAAGCTCTACAGGTGAGAAGCATGATTCCTTACAACAAACCAATGCTCATTTTCTGGAAAGGAGTAAGATCTCGAGAATTTTTTAAGGTTTTGGAGTTTGGGGTTTTGGTTACCTGAGTTGAGTCCCAGCCAGCTCTTCTGCTTGTATACCGATTCCTCAGAGCCTTGGACAACCATGTTGTACTCTTTGTACTTCTCGAGGGGAAGCTTGAAGGTCATGTTGGTGAAGACGGCGTCACTGTCCATCCAGAGGATCCACTCCACGTCGGGGCGCTCAAGCATGAGCATGCGAATCAGGAAGAGCTTCACCCACCACCCGGCCATCTTGTCATCGAGCATGTCCATGTTGTAGTAGAGCTCCATCCCATGGAGGCGGCAGTAGTCCACCTTGTTCTTCAGCGATTTCAGCAACACATGGTCACCGTGCGCGTTCTCGCATTCCCTGGGATGCGAGCTCGACACGAGCAGAACACTATTTTGCTTGGACGGTTTCCTTTTGTCCCAGTCCGTGACGTGCCGTCCGAAGTTCGTCAGCTCCGCGGATGCATTCTCGAGCACGCGCTGCATCTTTGCATCGATGGCGCGTAATGTGGTGTCCATGGGGAAGTCGACCCCGTGGTAATCCCGGTCCACCATGGTTGTGGTCTGTGATGCGATGTCGGAGTCGGTTACGGCATCTGCTTCGACGATGTTGTTGCTGTTGCTGATTTGTTGCTTCGACGTGCCTTTGTTGAGATGCTCCATGGTGCCGTATAAGGCCAGCAGGGACGTCACCCCGCATATCGTTGCGTAGATGCAAATATACTGCGCCGAACTTCCCGTGTTTCGCATCATCTTGTGGAGTTCTTCGTGCTGCTTCAGCAACAGCAGGATTCGGTCTCTACGAGCTGGCTGCAAAATTTAACTTATTACAAAGGATAAGAAATTTCTCTACATGTGACTTGATTTTCAACATTTGATCACCGCAATGCAGCACTAAATTTGCAAGAGAGGAGAATGATGCGTTCAAGTACATACCTTGTAAAAATCTGGGCACACACAAACGTTGTAAAATAGTGCAGAACAGGCCTCGTAACGTTTACCAGGTCGCAGTGCAACTAGAATTTCAAGCTACAGACATTCCTGTCAAGGATAGAGATGATTTGAGGAGGTGAGGAAGCATATTGATTTCTAATTGCAAAAGAATCATGCACTTCGATGGTAGGTGAGACATGAAGAAGCGTTTGATTAACTAGAGTACAAAGGTATTTGCTATCAAATCATGCCGACGCTGTGGTTATCCTCCTGGAAGCCACCATAATCGACCATTCTTTTGCTGCTCTTCGGCTGCAATCATGAAAATAATACTTGACCGCAGCAATGGCACTGGGAGGTTTCTGAAATACTATTATCTAAAGAGACAATATTATAAAATAAGCTAGAAATTGTGACCAGGAGGAATCTACCTGCTTGATGAGTAGCCACATCAACGTTAAGGCATACGGATCTCACACTTCAACTGCTCAGGCTTCTGTTGCATGACATGAGGGCGAGCTTCCAACTACTCGAAGTTTGATGAAAACCGGTTCACAAGGTCTCAGTGTCATTGTCACTCCATGTTTTTGTCAGTGTTTTTTTCAGTGTCAGTACTTGATTACTCACAACGCTTCACATGACAAGAGATTCAAAGACCTGATCAACCGGTTCTTATTGAGGTGTTAAACCAAAAAAAATATTACGATCTAACAGGCAAAAACAAAATACCCATTTCATCGGCTGGCAGGACTAGCCACAATTACATAATTTGATCTTTCTAAAATTATTTGGGAACTTCATGTCTTAAAGAACTGGGACCCAGTGATATACTATAATACCAACAGGACACTTAAGAACGACTTGAAGAGATAATATACAGCAGTTATATCTGCTTGAGATTTGTGAACACTCAGAAACTGCAATACTCATGACTACCCAAAATTGAACAATTCAAAGGACAGAGACAGAAACCGTAGAAAATAGAGCAAACAATGTAGGAGTATAATATATGTACAACATGATTAATAAGAGTGAACATGATCAACTGCCGGTGGGATAGATCAAAGCTGACAACCGCCTGAAGTGGTAGCACAATGTTTAGCATGGCTGGTGAATAAGAGCAGCATAGACTTTTCACAAATAGCTCCCAACGCCACTAAAATGTGACATGCCCACAGAAACCGATCACCCTTATTTCATTACTCTAAAAGGTCCTGCATATAACTTTCAAGTTCGACAGGTCTCAACCATGAAACTCTCCAAGGAGAGTGAAAATTGACGTGCCTAGTGCACGAGCTCACACTCAACCTTCGTGCCAGCATCTAAAGCTCAACTCCTAGGACAGAAAGGATGGGAACAAAATCAGCGGCACCTCAGACTAATTAGTAAGTTCTGTTCTCCACTGTAGCCTAACTTTGGTGTTATTAACCCACCGGATGCCACTAAATTACAGAAAGAAAACCAATGACTCCTAGCCACTAATGCCATTTGTACCGAATATTTCCAGCCAAAGAAAAGTACCTATAAAATCAAACGACAAATTACAAAGGTCGGCTTTCATACAATAAACCTCTAGTAAATGCAAGCGAACACAAGGGCTTCACCAAGGACGTGCAAAACACACGTTGGTCGCATTAGTCCTTCTATTGCTCCTTCCGTTCAGAGTCGCTTTTCTGAACCTTTACAACAGGTAAAACTCCCCACAAGTACTCCATCCTCGGGTTCCAGTTGAGCTGCTGTGCTCGGCAATACTGTAAAATCGTATTGAAGAAATATGAGTTGAACCCCATCAACAGATGCCACACGGCATGGCCTTGAGGATTTACCCGAAGTTTAGAAATCTGGTTGCATAAATGGCGGTCAGCCAGCCAGCATATTGCACCCAAAACAAGAAACAAAATATAGCGGTGAGCTATTTTCCTCACTGCTGGATCTGTTGTGTGGATGTAGTATTTATACATCCTTGGAAGGCAGAGAATCGCCAGGAAGACGAAATGGAGTTGGAATCCCACAACAAACCTAAACTGCGAGTGCAGAATAGCAAATATGGTTCCATACAGGAACAGGACTGTAGGCATTGTACTGCGGTAATGCCAATCTGGAGAGTAAAGTACATAGATGTAGAGGAGCATCACCCATACCATCGGAGTTTCATCACTTTGCTGCTGACTGCTCATGAGAAGTATGCATGCAAACAAAAACGACACTGGTTAGATGTTACAATATGTTCAGCTGCATAACACAGAAAGGTTCTAAAATCAAAAAATATACACCAGCAATGAAAAACTGCTCAGAGAACGCGTTTGAACTAATGAGCATAATATGGACGCAGCATATAGGTTCAGAAAGTAGGCACTTACGCATATTTAAGTGTAGCATGAAAGAGACTGCTGCCAATACTCAAGGCAATGGTCGACAAATGAAGAACGCTAAATCGCCTCTCAAATTTTTGGCTGATGGCGTAATGTAGGCCTATCAACGCAAGAATGATACTCGGAATATTGGATATGGTGTTGTAGAACTCAGCCACATAAGGTGTGACCTCAAAATTCTTTTCACACCACTCAGTGCTCGCAGTAATCGTACCCCAGTACCCCTGATCCCATTCTGACCCTGACCCAGCCATCAAACTTGAAGAGGTTCAACAGGTTAAATCCACCCTTTCCAGCTCGACGCCTTTCCAAATTGAATACTCATGAACCCTTCTCTCCGTAATCGCTTCCAATTGTACAAAATATATTCCTGGCTTCAAGTCTGGAGAAAGAAACAGCGTCACACAATTAACACACAAATTAAGTAAGTGCACTCCAGGTTCAACTCAGGTTCAATAACACTCTGGTTTCAGATACACCGACGAGAATCCAGATCGACAATTAAGCACTCCTCGGTTCTACAACCCGTTGGAAAATTACCACTGGTACATCAGCACTAAAACCCTGTGCATAAGCATTTTCCAACGAAGAACCTCAAGTGCGCTATTTCTCATATCCCATTCAAAGTCTGCCGACTACTCAGGAATCAGACTGCCTCCTGCCAAATCCAAGGACAAAGACCTCCCCAAATCCTACCCAAGTAACCCTAGTTTTTTACACCTGATCGCAAGATCACCCCTTCCCAACTGACGCTGCGATCTATGTTCCGAAACACCTCAGACAACCAAACACGAAAGCCAAACCAGCGGAACATTCCCCACGACGCAAAAGATTGTCCACTACCCCGCAAGTGACCACACCACAAAACCTACTCAGATCTCTTCTCCGCTTCACTCCAAGCGAGGCCCTCATCAACAACTACCACAAAACCACACAAATGATCGCATCCAACACCTGGAACGATTCTCCAACAGCCGATTCACTCAGATCGCCGACCACACACCCTCCCCCGAATAATCCCCACGCTAAAGAAGCGTCGTCACAAAACCATCTCGAACCCAAAAAAAAAAACTCACGCTCGTGCCTCATTGCTCCACGGTAAAAATAAAAATCCCAATCACTTCAAGTATCAATAACCCGGCTCACCACCTCCCCGAACCTCCAAAAATCCAAACACACCGACCATCCATCCACCGACCCAAAAAACCCACCAAATCCAGAATTCTCCAAAAAACAGGATTTCCTGGTAGAAACGTACCCTGCTGGAATTTTCACCGCAGAACGGCAGAATGAAACCAACCGAAACCACCTGCATGCACGAGGAACGTATTCGGAGCAGCTGGACCACAGCTACTACGGATTGGCGACAAAAACCCTAAGGAAAAAAAAAAATGGGGAAAAACTCAGGAGATGAAACGATAGGAAAGTGAGGCAAATCGAGGACTCGCAGCAACTAATCAACAGCAAGGTTCTTTTTAAGGCTTGACACACACCAGGGGCTGAGTGCGAGGGCAGCGGTTGAATGCCCCAACCCCACCACCTGCCTCACCATCAATCCCACTCTCTCCCTCCCTCTCTTCCTCCCTCCCTTTCCACCGGTAGTAGCTCAGCCACCACTTGACTTGGACTCAGATGCTACAGTTGCAGTGGAGCCCCACCTGCTGCGAGTCCTGGAGCTCCCGTGAACGGTGAATCCGGTCACGGCGAGCTCTCACAAAACCCGGATTCCTGCTAATATTGGTCGGCACAAGGGCAAGAGAGAGAGCTTTAGGGTTGTTGCGTCACTGCCCTAATTTGGGGCCGTCGCTCCAGTTGTCGCGCTCCGAGGAGGTGAGTCACTTGCAATTCTCCCCCATTCCACTACTAGAGTAGCTCTGCAAATTCTCCATCTCTCTCTCTCTCAGCTAACGAAGCATCATCATCATCATCATCGATCATCGATCATCTCACCTTGGTCATGGCCCTCCGGGGGTTGACAGTTTCTTCACCTTTCTTGCGATGATCGATTGCTGATCCAGTCTGCACAGGTGTTGGTGTCTCCAGCCCACTCTGACAACTCCCAAACTGAGTCACTGAAATGGTTTTTTTACAGCGCAAGTGAGGTGATATGTGGCGTCGTAGTAGAGAAATGGAATGTCATGCACTCCAGCTCATTTCATTTTTCTTTCTGTTTTTTTTTTTTAAACTCAACTGAAACGTATATATATGTTGGTCTCGAAGTTGTGTGTTTTCTGAGTCCCCACCTGGACTTGGACTACTGAAACTACTACTCATCTAAGTTGGTGTAAGGTTTGCTCTGCAACGTAGAGAGTATATTTCCTGCAGCGCATGAATCATGATAGTGCAACATAAGGACATTACATTGCAGTGCTGGATCGATCGATGTTTTGATAGATTTGCAGAACACTTTTGCCGTATTCAGTGTTTGTTGCAGGAACAGATAGATGTTGTTATGGCTGATTGATCAGCTTGGTGTCAGGACTTGTGCGTTGGTGGCCTTGCCTGGCCTTATCAGCTTGATGAAGTGGAACTCAGAACATGAGACAAATCTATCTGCAGAAAGCCTGGTCGGTGTGGCTCTGATGAGCATGCAGTGTACGTGAAACAAATTGGCTATCTGACGGTGTCAATTGTAGAGACCATGGACAGGCAATGTGCAGCATATATGCAAGGGATTTTACTTGTTTAAATGTACGTTTAAATGGCTTCAACATTCACCTTTCTGATCTACATCGCACCTGCTGATCATGTATTCGAGATATATATCTGATCTGACGAGAATATGGAACAACAATTGGCCGACTACATTTCAGAGGTAAAATCGACCAGAAATGGTTGATCCGACCTTAAAGGGTTAAGAGATGTTGCATGACATCTCTTGACTCATTACACTCGAAGAAATCATATCAAGTTTCTTTGAAGCCTTCGTTAGTAGTTCAAGCAAAAAGATAGCCATTTCTCAAACACAAACCTTGATAGCAAAGCACAAGTGAGCTTAGCATGTTTGAAGGTGGCATGGAAAAGAATGATGGTGATTTCTCATGCAATTGTTGATAAGAGAAGAATGTTGAGTTGTCTTTTAAATTTTTGACTCATAGAATGATACATCTATCAATGCAAAAACAATATCCGGAATATTAGATATAGTATTGTAGAACTAAACTATTAGAGACACAACTTCATAGTTCTTTTCACACATTTACATACTAGGAGTAATGGGACCTAAAAGCCTTGAGTTATAGAGGAAAAAGGCCCTTCCCTCTCATTGAAAAGAGAGAGGCACGACAAGTTGAAATGCCCTTTTCCTTCTCGCACATCATGTACACTCTATTTGAGTTAAAAAGTCCAAGATATTGTGTACACTCTAGGTCTTCCCCGGCGATACACGTCACCCTTGACAAAGGGCCCCCAAACAAGGCATCCATTGGTCTGGGCAAAATTTATCTAAATTAACTAAGAAAAACTTCATAAACTAATATTTACTGTCCTATACATGCAAAGACCTTCACGTATTTACTCATATCTTCTAATAACAATAACAAGGTACATTGTGTAGAAACCACAACATGGGCATGGCATTGGGCTCCCTATTTACTGCAACAGTACACTAGCCACAGTGAGAATCAAGCAATCCATGGTGACTCACAAGCAATGTTGACAGCCAGAACGGTGACCAATAACCCTTGTTTAATTCAATGTGCATGTGTGTGTGACAGGCGAAGGTAACTCATCAACAGTATTGATTAGGAGTCAATTAATTAACCGGCGGTTAAGTGACTGTGACGGTGGGTGGGGGTAACCGGGCCCCAACCTGACGGAAAACGGGCGAGATTCTGGATGAACCTTGGATATCGTCGGGAGATGCACTTGCTTTAGCGCGGAGACCGGGTAGGGAGGGCCCCGGGCAGGACAATTAGTGTGGGTGGGCAGGGTTATAAAATTTATGGACCTAGTCCCCATCTGCGTTTCCTTTTCTTCTGCCGAGGTCTGGGAGGTCCTTTGAAGGTTTTTTGTTCTCCACCGACCTGGAATCTGTTTGGGGAACTTTTATGGAATGGTGCTCTCCATGCTTTTCTTCTTTTGCCATCTTTTTTTCCTTATTTCCTCCTTTTTCTTGGGATGTGGGAGATTTGGTTTTTCTTCCTCCTTTCCTCCTTTTTCTTGAGATGTGGAAGATTTCCTTTTTTTTCCGCTATTTCTTGTGATGTGAGGGGTTGGTAGATTAGTAGATTTGTTGGGTGGTGATTGGGGGTTGGGGGTGGGATTTGTTGAAATTTTTGCATTGAGGCCTATGGATAAGTTGTTATGGGAATTGGGATATAGAGTGTAAGTTAGGAGATTGGTCAAGGCCTGGGGTCAAGCAGGGTCATGTATGTGGGAGAGTAGGTGAGGTGAGTTGTTCCATGCAAGCATGCGTTAAAGACGCAAAAGAATTGTTATTGTAGAGGATGGATGTGGGGGATGTGTGCATGAGGTCCATGTGGACTGGCAAAGTTCAGTGCACATTGAAAACAGCATCAACCAACTCGGTGAGATTTCATAACAATGTATCCATAGGACTTCCCTACTTGTAGCCAAACAGCGGGAACTCTTTTCATTTCTTTGTTGAAAACAGCAGGAATCTTCGAACCGTTTTACTGATATTTATAAGATGGAAATACCTACAATTGTTAATTTGACCCTTTGGTTACTACTGTACCACCTAAGGCAGGAGTACCTACAAGTGTCACTTTCAGAACTTTTACACATGCAATTATACATTACAATTCATGCACTGAACTTGGGTTCAGTTTGTCTCATTTCCCCATTCTAACAAGTATTTTACATTACATTCTTCAAAGACCCATTCAAATACCATTATTTGGTCTTATTAGAACTTATACCATCCAAAAAAGGCATCTAGAAATATGTTGTATATGACAATCTACGCTTACATGACACTAGGCACATGAAGTGACATTGAAGGCCATGTCACATCAAATTAAAGTAAAGGACTTTTCAAAAGTCCATACTATATTTGAATGAATTTCATCCAAATATCTATGGATTGAGTATATGTATAAAATAGTTCTTTGATTTAATATATGTCAAGTCAACTTTTGTAAGTGTGGTTTTGGAAATAATTTGAGTTATTTGGTATTTTGGCTCTAATATACCGTAGAACTATAGCAAGTTCATCCCCAAAAAAAATCTAAAAATAAAAAACGTAAAAACTATAAATTTTTGAAAACAAAAACAAAAATAAAATAAATTAGTTTTTGCAATATTTTTTAATTTCTAGGCTATTTGAGGTCAATTTTACTAATTTTTTGCAAAAAAAATTGAAAATTGAGGACTCCAGTTTTTAAACTGCAAACCTAATCCTTTTCTGAAAAAAATAAGAAATATTCATTTGCTAGGTGACAAATCTGCTATGGTGTCAGTGTAGTAGCCGTTTAGTGAAGCTCAAAGTTCTTTTTTGCACTTGCACTCTTGAGTTTCATTTGTATTATAAGAGATAACTTGACTCGTGTGTAAACTGTGTGTTTTTTGAGTGTAGAAAAAAACATGATACTTGGAGGTATGCCTTTTGTGCATTTTTTGCTTGGATTCTAATTAAAGACTTGTTGTCCTTTCAAGGCTTGATTTTTGATTACATAAAAGGATGCGTCATCTAACTTATAACAATTTAATCTGTATATAACTTCTAACAATGTAGATTCAAAATTAGATTGTATTTTTGTAAACTTAAATGTTGCTTAAAAAAATAAGAAACTGATTTATTGATTATTTAAAAATATGTCTCTACATCAATTTTTTATGCTTCAAGAAACTAAAGAATGATGGCACTGTAAAGAAAATCATGGTAGCATCGAATGTATCAACAAAGGGACCCAATTTTATATTCAAAACTATATTGTAGTATCATAGCAAGGTCATCCAAAACTAAATTTAAAAATAGAACACATAAAATTTTTAAAACTATGAAGACAAAAACAAAAATAGACTAAATTTGTTTTGCAATGTTTGGTTATTTCTAATCCATTCAATATCATTTTTAGTGATTTTTTTCCTAAAAAATGAAAATTGGGAAATTTAACAATTGAGAACATTTTTTCAAAAAAAATAGGAATATTCGTTTGCGAGGTGGCGAACATGATATGGTGTTTAAATATGCAAATTATTGGGGCACAGGAGAGAGTGTTGAGACGAGAGGCTGAAGTTGAGACCAAGGTGGCAAGGATAGCCTACAAAAGGCTGTGAAGCTGCCTAAGTGTTGTGTAATACACAAAGAGTGACTCCAGATCTCTACAAAGACGCAAGGAATGACCTGGACTTGAATGGTGAGCATAATGATCAAAGTCTGTTGATGATGTTTCATATCAAAGTTTTGAACCTAGTGCTGAGTGAGTTGGTAGGATCAATTCTGAGGATGGTTGATACAATGCCCAAATCTACATCACTTTGTACCTGTGGAGTTTCTCCCGTCCTCACTTCCCTGCAATGCATCAAACTGCCATTACTAATTCTCCTCCCACCTCAAAATCAGACTCGTATGCAAAAATGAAGATCCTTGCAACACTCACACTGTGAACCTACATTCCTACTCTTTTTTGCTCACTGCTCTTTATGTTTATCTCCACTCTAGTCACAATCAGCATTGTTATACATTAACATTGCTCACGTACAATCTTGTCCACACAACATACGCACAAATCTGCGCTCTTCAACTCATTTCTATTCTCCGTGCATAGATCCATGACAAATTCTCACACAAAACTATCACCATAAACTTCTGAAGCAAAAATCAACAAATACCTTCCATTCATTGAAAGCCTTGTTGCTAAAGGTTGGAAAATAGACTCCAACATTGTCATAAGGGGTGGTGCTAGAGTTGTCACATCCATCCCATCAATCAAATCATTTGAAGATAAATTCAAAATAATCAAAACGACTATTAGAAATACACTCAAAATATATAAAGTCCACAACCATCCAACCTGCCATGTCTATCTTCATCCACAAAAAAATACATGAAAACAACCAACCTCTCCGTCAATTATACGTCCTATAATAGAAAATTACAGAAAATTTGAAGTTTGAACTACTTTATTTAATGTTAAAAATGTCACTTGTCTTTGTCACGTAGATTGTAATGCTCAACTTTTTGCTAAATACCAAAATACAAAACCACAAATTAAATCTGCATCACTCTTTTTATATACCCCCTTCTGCTTCATGGAGTGTCATTTCTACACACTTCACTCAAATGCATTAAAATTTGATATAAAATGAGCTTGTCTCTGCCTTCAAACTATATAAATTTATAAAAGTAAAAAACATAAAAATTTGAGAAGACGAAAGTTGTTTTTCTGGTAACAACTTTATAAACAACTTATTTCTGAAACTAAAAATTTCTCATATTTTGACCACCCTTGGCTTCGAAGGGCGTCATTAATTCATGCTATATTCAAATGAAATGAAATTTGTACCAAAAAATGCCTATACTTATTCTTCATATGGTCCTCTTTATAAAATGGAAAAAATAAAATAAAAAAATAAACAAATTGAAAAAATGAAATTTACTATCGTGGTACCTATCTTCAAATCTGCCAAAAATTGGAAGTTTGCAATTTCTGGGAAATCAACCCTCTATTCACATATTGCCATGCCAAATTTACAAATTTAATTCAAATCGCTTGAATTTTTGTGATTGAATTCCCAAGTAATCCAGCACCATCGGCATCTTGAATATAGCATCTCGCATGCGCTCAGAAGCAAGCTTTGCAACATCGTCCTCTCGATAGCATGAAATACAATTCCCTTGCACTCAATCCCTCCTATCCCAGAATCTCTCTATGTGATCATACATAGGACTCTCCATACCCATCAACTGGCAATAGTAATGTAAAACACAACATGCCATGACAATGAGTGGCCGATTGTCTATCTTCGCATTGAAATTCCTCAGAATCCCACAACGATTCTTCAAGATACCAAAGCTGTTCTCAATTAGAACATGTTCCTTGTTCATAGACCAATCAAATCGAATTTTATACTTCTCCAATGCTGCATTCTATGAATTGAAGTTCTTCTAGAGATATGAGCGGATAGGATAAGCTGAATCTCTAATAATATACGGAAATTTTTTCACACTCTGAACATTAATAACACGCTTCTACAAAATCAACCTATGTCGAAGAAAACGATACAAACTAGAGAATTTGAATGCCCCACCATCTGCACAACCTCCAGGATGTCCACAATACACATGCCAAAATATACGATCACAATCACAAACAACTTGCAATAACAATGAATGAAAATCCTTCCAATTCTAAAAATCGGCTGTTGCTGGAGTCTTACCTTTATCAGGTTTCTCGAACTAAAGAATGTGGCATCCATCATTACATTCTACCATATTTTGCATCTCGGTTATATCCCTATATCCCTAAATTTCTTCGTAATACTACGAAGATGTTGTCCTATAGGTCTACAAATATATTTAGGAAACAAGTCACGAGAAAGAGTACTACAAATGATCTTGGTATACTTTCTAATGATATAGGCTCCTACATTGAATTGGTCACACATATTCTCAGGTGAATGACCATGTACCAATACAAATAAAACAATCTTCAAGGTAGTAGCAGGATCAAGTGGTGGCGTAACCCATCGATTGTCCACATTTGAAACAATATAAGGATCAACTTCAATAATAAACCCTCGAATGTTAAATAACTCATCCGATAGTTCTCTCAATATTTTCTCTCCAACATCTCTGGGTTTGTAAACTAAACTAAACTCGCCACAACTCCTAAATAAGCTCTCTGACGAGGTTCTTGATGGTACAATTTGCCCCCCCACTATGGGATACTCATAAGTTATAGCACAAAGAATTGGTAAAATTCTTTGCATAAGTGATGGTTCATCCAAGGCTGCAATTGCTTGCCACTTACAAGCATAAGATGGAAGGATGCACACAAAATAAATTACCCAAAATGCTAAGCACACCACCACATCTATTTTGGGACAATTTGGGAACAATAACAATTAAGTAACACCCAAAAACCTCACGCCAAATCTTGAAAACAACTCACTGCCAAACACAACAACAAAAAGCACAAAAGAGCTCTTTAAACCCTTAGAAAAATGAGAGATGAACTTGAAATAAGGAGAACAGCAAAAATCATAGAAGACTTCTTTGAACCCTTAAAAAAATGAGAGAGATGAACTTGAAATAAGGAGAGAGAAGATCTTGATTTAAGGAGAGTGATTAATTTTAGCAAAGAGTTGAAGTTTAAATTAGAAGTAACATGAGGTAGGAGAGGGCATCAGAAAAAATAAGAAAAAAAAGCAACGGTGAGCCGAAGCCTTCAGCCCACATGTGCGACCAGATGAGGGGTACACCCCAAGAATTAGTACAACAAATCACAAGAAAGACACATGGCGGAATATTATTGGAAGGAGAGCGCACCCCGCTGGATCAGTGTGCGTGCGCAACCGACATGTGCGTTGCCCTTCACATCGCATGAATCCCTCCGGGCGAGGCTCACCCACAGTCTGGGGAGTTTTTTTGGCTTAACCGGATATTATCCTACACTTTTAGAAACCAACCGGATTTAGGAAAAAAAATTTGGCTAAGCCTTTAGAAAATGGAGAATATTCTCCAGTTTTCCCTTGAAATGATCGGATATTTTCCTAAGATTTTGAAATCAATTCGGCAATTCTCAATTTCAACCGGCTAGGTCGTAACTAAATGCTGGTACTCCCCGTTCATTGGCTCACCCTATACAAAACATACCCTGTCCCAAACAACCACCACACTATTCAAGAACCCACACGAAACAAAATTGAAAGAAGCGTACAGAAACGAGAACACTGTGTCACTCCATGCCATGAAGCGGCCACTTGGCATCCCTCCAAGTCCAGCCAAGCCAGCCAAGACAGGGCAGAGCCCAAGCCACAGCAAATGAAACGCCCCAGCACATCCCCTCCCTCCGCCTTATCCAAACCCCCATGTTCCCCCACGTCCCCTCCCTGTTCCCACATGTTCTCCAAACGTCCCATAAGTTCCCCATGTGTTCCCTTCTTGTTCTCTTTCGTTCCCTATGTGTTCCCTTTTGTTCTCTTTTGTTCCCTACGTGTTCCCTTGATGTTCGCTTTGGGTTCGCTTGGGTGGGAAGGGAAGGTAAGGCGAGGCGGTGTGCGAGGAAGTGCGCTAGTTTGGGTGCAGATAGAGTTGCAGTTTTCGAGCTTGCGAATTCGATCTGCAGCTATGGCGCCGCTCGTGGAGAATTCGCACCCGAAAGGGCTTCCCAATTTGGTTCTTCTTACGGAGCGCGCTTGTGGTGAGCTTCAGGCCGCGGCAGTTCGTCACTTGAGGCAGGCGGAGGCGTGGATGCAGCAGGTGGGGGGCGGCATTGTGTCGCGCAATCCTGCATTGGGGGAGTTTTTGCAGCAGGTCGAGGGTTTTAAGGTTGGCGTTCGAGGGAACCGGGCGTCGGAGAGGTTGGTTTTGACTCGGGGTCGGGATTTTGCGGCTATTATTCCTGGGGATTCGGTTGCGGAGATGGTGATTTCGAGCTCCGTGTTCAACTTTTTGAACATTTATAATACGATTTTGATTGCGCGGCTGGTGTTGACGTGGTTTCCGAGTGCGCCCGAGGCGATTGTGAACCCGTTGAGCACGATTTGTGACCCGTATTTGAATGTGTTCCGGGGGATTATTCCGCCGTTGGGGACGCTGGATTTGTCGCCCATTCTGGCGTTTACGGTTTTGAATGTGTTTACGAGTACCGCGCAGGCGCTCCCCGCTGAGCTTGACTCGAAGCCGCGGGAGAAGCTGGGGTGGCGGCAATTGGTGCAGCGGAGGAAAGGGTTGAAGGGGCCGCCTCTCTCCAAGTGAGCTTTTAATCTCCCCGTGCACTTAGGCTAGTGTAGAATAGAGATTGGTTCAAAGAGCCTTGAGCACATGATTGTACCGAGATTGTATTCCCTGTTTTCGGAGCTGGTCCCCTGGCGCTGCGCGACGTTGAGGTTGGTTCTCAATGAGTGGGAGCGTCAGGCCCTTTTTGTAACATTCTTTCACAGCTTTTCTTGCGCTTGTCAATCTTTTCTTCGCAGTTGATTGAAGTCGCCTTCATTTGGAGCCTCCCTTTGAGGCTATGGTTGTATGAACAATGACACCTAATAAACTCCTGGAAACAATTGAAGGTTGTATTGATATGAGCCTCTTCTCTTCCCATTGTCGGAGACACTCCCTTGTATGATTCTGTTTAGGGTTATACGAGGGGACTCGACTGACAACCTTCTCTCTTCTAATTGAACTACATGGTCTGACTGACCTGCAGTCTCATCTGGGATTTGTTTCAAATGATTGACTGGCGTGAGGATTGAGCTAATCAGCATGCCTTTGGAGCAAAAAATTAGGTCTTAGCCCAATGTGGGTACAACATGGCTGGGCGGGTGATGTACTTGTTCTTGAGCTTTTCTGTGTTATGTTGTTTTTCCCATTCTTTGCAGTAGTTTTGCTAGTTCGAACTTGGTTCCGGCAAATGTATGTCATGGTATGGCACAAGACGTCGAGGAACGGATGTTCGAAATTGGTTATGCCATAGGTTTATCAAAACTGCAGGAAGCACGTCCTCATGAGCACTTCTATCATGCCTAGATCCCAGAGGTTACCCGATGTCCGGGGTGAGAATTGACTGACCTGACCTACATGAGCTGTGCAGGGTAAGACCCATCTCTGGAATGAGCGCTAGCATTGAGATTTGATAGAAGGAACATATATCGATTGCAATGCCCGTGCAAGGAATATTTCACTTGGTCGTAGTGGTCAGCACATGTAAGCATGTCAAATCACCTCACAATTTCAGCAATTGATTCTGCTAGTAACAGATCCTCAAAAGCAGAATGTGTTCCAAAATTACTAGTGTATTATCATCTCGTTGCAAATTTAAGAAGATAAATGTATGTGTAGAATACTTTCAATCAGTTATCATTTGTGATGACAATCAGTTAAATAGTAGGACTTCGGCTTCCTTTGTGAGGGTATCTAAGTTAAATTTCGAATAGAATTATTGTCGTGGACATTGTCTCCAGGAATTGTTCGTGTTCATGGAAAATTTCTGAACGATATTCACCTGAGTGGTATGCATTAGTAGTCCCTGTCGTTAGTGTCTCTCTGTAGGATCTCAGCAAAGCGCTCCATCAGGGATGCGACATGTTATTGTGGCCCACATCGTCTGTGTGTTCCTATTTCTAACCGAAGGTAGTGAAGCTGTCGTACGGACATGCTAGCCGTCACGTGAAACGGATTTACCCAAGTAGATGGTGATGAGTGAGCATGTTTGCAGCTCAGGAGTTGCACAACGACAGACGATTGCTTGACTGCAAGGATACTAGTCTTGAAATCAGGAAAAGTTCTCCACCTGATTATCTCATCTACACAGTCTCCTCGAGATGGGCTTCGAATTCACGGGATGCATGGCGTAGAGCTTGTCTTTTGCAAGCACACCCGCAGAGCTCATTCATTCTCAGTCGCAGATGTGCCACTTACTGATGACAATCCGCCCTGGACCCTGGTGTCTCATTAATTGCAACCAAGTCGACACTCAATTATGCACTGACAAGAAACAGCTGCATTGAGAGTGGTTCCCAACTTGCAAAGGAGGTCACTCGATCGCCGAAAATTCCTGACTACATACACGCACATCGGAGCACTCTGCTTTTCCCTCTGGTGCAAAACAAAAGCAACTGGATCTCAGCCTGAAAACTTTCTCTGGAGAAGGTTGCAGGACCACTTTCACCACAGCTGTTGAGAGTTCCAGAGTGTTATTTACCTGTCAGCTTTCCTTTGGATGTGTTGCACCGGTTGCGCCGCGTCGTCGACCTACCTCCGAAATTCCCCCTACATGACTCGGTTAGTTAGCTTTCCATCTTCACTCCTGCACACCAGATTCCGAGCAGGCGGTGAACAACTTCCTCATCAAGAGGCAATTCCTGGGCAACAACAACAACATTCAAAGCACACCTATGATCACCGTGTCAGAAGCTCTGCACAGCCGGGGACCGCACAACATCTTCTGGAGTAACTCAGTTTTACTGCGAGATCTAGCGTTGCGTGATGCACTTCTAATCAGATCTCTGCGCTTGAGCGGCCAGTTGGCCAGTGGGTTCTAGGCAAACAGATGCTCGCTTGCCTTGTGTCCCTGGCCAGATCCGTAAAATCTCGGAAATGTTACCCACAAGGCTACTCCTCATGTCATGAAGCAGGCAGCAAACGGCGGGCGATGGCACCTGCAACGGGTGGAGGGCACGACTCGTCTGTCGTCGTGAGTGGCGGGGCCCGGTTTCCATTTCCATCCTGGCCCGCCCCCACCGTCCCTTTCCGCCTTCATGGACTCGATCGACTCCCCCGCCTCGCTCTCAACTGATTATTAAAGAGCTTTCGCGCTCGCCGCACCAATGCACTTTCGTGATTCTTCAGGAATCACTGAGCAGGATTCTCATCGGCAGCATTGCGTAGGAGTAGTTCGTACTAGATTTGGAGCTTGTTGCGAGTGGTGCGAGTTCTTCTGTCCGATCGTAGGAGCTGCCATTGTCTAGAGGCTGTTGGAAGGTTTTGAAGCTGCTAATCATCGTAGCCGCATTGGCTTCTCCTTGTCTCGAGTTGCGGTTTTCTGTGTTGCAAACGGGGGCAATCAAGGTGAGTTGGTTTGTTCAGAAAGAGATGTGCGGTATAAGCAGTGGGACAGGGTTTAGGCTGAGGTTTTTCATTGTGTGCTTTGTTAGCGTTTGCATGCTTTAGGGACGGGCATGTTAATCTTTGAATGGACCGCAGCATTGACAGAATGTTGGAAAGCCTCTTGCTTGGTGTGGGTAATTCAAGTAAATGTGTGCGGTGTTTTGGGGAAGTATTATGCATGTACACGTCGTTGCGAAATGGTGCCTGCTATGGGGTTGAGTGTGGTGTTTCTCCACCGACTTGATCTCATACATGGTTACACGTTTGGCTTTCTTGCAGAGGATTGCAGCCATGCCTGCCGTGGAGTTGCACACCGACTCCAACGGGTCTTACAATGGCGAGATCAAGTCGGGAAAGCAAACGGTTAATGCGACATGGGACCATTCGACAAATATATTTGAGTACACGAGTTCGGCCAACCCAGATATGATTCCCATACCCATCCAGAAGCTGGACGCGACGGAGCACATGAGCGGACCTAGCCGAGTGACGGCACTGGATATTAGCAAGGAGATTGGTATTCAGGACTACCCTGCTACTTCTCCTAATCTACTTGCATCATTTGTTCGGATCTGTGTGGGGGAGTCGGTGACTACGAATGCTTGCGCCACATCACAAGCCTTCTATGTGATCCATGGTCGAGGGAGGTCTCAGAGTGGATTGGGCGTTGTGGAGTGGAGCACAGGAGACCTCTTTGTGTTTCCTTCCAGCTCCGAAGAGATGCCTTGCACTCACTTCTGTCTAGGTGATGAGGAGGCGGGATCCGGAGGAGCAGGCTTGTACTGGGTGTCAGACGCTCCACTTCTGTCATATCTTGGAGTTGTACCCAAAGTCCAGAAGTTCAAACCAGCTTACTTCAGGTGCGTGCATTAGATCAATCCGACGACTCGACCAGTATTGTCACGGACACAGGGCAACTTTTGCAGTTTCCCACTTGGGACAGGTGGGAAATTTTGAGATTTCCCTTGTGCATGAATAGTGACAAGAGGGATTTGAGTCTGCACATATAAAATCACATAACAATCTCCCAAGTTCATGTGGGAAATCATGTAGGAATGTGACATTACGCATTTCCCACATGACATAGAACTCTTTGTTATTTTAGGTGGGAAATCCTTAGCTTTCCCAAGTGGGAAACTGCAAAAGTTGCCCTGTGGGACTCATGTAGTGATTGAGGTTATCAACTCGTGTTTGCGAGTTTCTGATGAAACAGGGAGATTTGAACTGTAAGGTCGTACGTGGAATTTGACATAATTTCGTGATGCAGTCGCAAGTTGCTTCTTGACAATGTCGAGAACGTACGACATGAGCCTGGAGCGAAGCACCGCAATCGGCTCGGCATCTTATTGGGAAACAAACTGACCCCTGAAACCAAGACGTTGACACATGTTTTGTGGTCGTTGCTGAACGTCCTTCCTCCAGGTCAGCTTTCAATCTAGCCCATCTTCAGTCTCTTTCTTTAATTACAATGAAGCATCCATATGGCTGTTCTAAGAATCTAGAACTTCCAGTATAAGAAATAAAAAAAAACATGAGACTCGCTTGTCAGTGACTTCCAGAAAGTATGTTCCTGCTCAACCGATCATATTCTTTTTTGTACAATACAGGAGAAGTGCAAAGACCGCATCGACACAATTCAGTTGCGTTGGATTTGGCCGTGAAAGCTGCACCTGGGACGTACACACTGATGGGCAAAGAGCTTGACAGCCATGGCTGGGTCAAAGATCCTATCAGGTACACATCACAGTGAACTGTATACATTGGTACCTTAGATGCAATTTGAAATAACATCACTACACTACCTCTTGCAAAACTATCTGCTTGCTATTCATTTTGCAACAGATCAAGTCTACTCAGATCTCTGATCACTCATATCACTGTCATCACAATGCAAACAGGGCGGACTGGACGACAGGGTCGATTTTCATAACACCGCCCGGCTGGTGGCACAGTCATCACAATGACTCTCAGGAGGAAGCATGGGTGCTACCCATTCAAGATGCAGGTCTTTACACTCACCAGCGAACTCTGGACATCCGATTTTCGGACAACGAAGTTGCGTCTGCAGAGAAAGCGGCGTCTCAAATGAGACCAGGAGAAGAGTTTCATAACTCTCATTAAGCTTTAGATTTCTTAATGGTGCTTCACTCTTGCAGGGCTTTGGAAAATTTTGTAGTTAGTAGCTCTGCAATTTTATCTTAGCATGGTAGTCTTGCAGAATAGTCAGTGCGCAGGGATTGGAATGAACGTCTTTGCGTGTGTACAAAGGACCAACAAATTCATTTAATAGTAGGAATATTTCCACATTTTACTGATAAAAACTGGCAACTTCTTTATGGCATTCATGATTTTTGAAACAAATTACTAGATTACATGAGAAATGTACAGACATGAACGAAAGTCAGAAATTTCTAGGTAAATTTTCTTTTTCCTGGGCTGCAAGTGACCTTTGATTGTTGAAGCTTTGTTGCACTTTGATATTATGTAAAATTTCAAGTAGTGGGATTTCTTTTGATAATTCAAACTTGTATAAACCAAACAGATACTCATCAATTAAAATGCTTTATCAATACACTATTCAACTTCCTAAAGTCAACTACTATCTTGCAAAATCTGCTATCTAAAAATATAATACATTAAAGTAGAACATCAATAGGAACATGAAGACTGCCATAGGTCAATAGTTGTTAGAATTATCATTTTTATTTCCACTTCCCAAATGAATGTGGAAAATAGAATTATCCTTAAAGTCACCTTGTGTTTTAAAAAGATACTGTGAGTTTTGCGTTATTGTATAAATTATTTTTACTTCGAATAGTTGGGAGGCATGGAAGAACTTGGTGGTCTCACTAAATTCGGTGTGTAAGAGCTTGGTGGTCTCTAAACTCAAGGGAAACTAGTTTTGCCGTCATTCCATCCTTCAAAACTAGTTTCCCTTGAGTTTAGAGACCACCAAGCTCTTACACACCGAATTTAGTGAGACCACCAAGTTCTTCCATGCCTCCTAACTATTTGAAGTAAAAAATATTATACAATAAAGCAAAACTCATGGTATCTAAGTCAAATTCCGAATGCCTTTACAAATAACTCTAATTGCTCAAACGACTTGTCTCAAAGCATGTACACCATGAGCAAAGAACAGTAGATTCTTCATCGTGCTCCACAAGGCCATACAGCCATCCTTGGATCCTAGTAAAAATTCTCCATTTGTAACACAATAACTTTCAATATTGTATACACCTCCCTAGCCTCCTCCAATGCTCTTCAATCTTCGTCCAAATTAGCCCCGGAAATAAAAATCATTTTCAAAGAATGAATTATGTACCAAAGCTTGTTGGATAAATGTAGTTGAACTTCTACAGTGAACAGTGTAGAAGTAGTTGATACGATGTAAAGTAAGTGGCTCAGAAACTGCTCAATTTTCAAATTGGCAGGCTCGGTGGGGAGTTATTGAGAAAATCAATTTAGACAAAATTGGACCAATTGGAATAATTAATTTAGATTAATATTGAATTAGTTATGAATTTTGAAAGGGAAACTTGTAGGTGGCTCAAAAACCGCTTAGCCTAAAATGTATATCATGATTACATAGAAATTTGAAAAAGTTGCTCCAATGGACTCTGCAAGGACCTCGCTATCCTCGCGAGCCACGGCAAACATGCCCCGCTCTCGCCAAATTTTCTCTATATGGAGGGAGATAATTTCAACACTCCAGAACCAGTCAATGGTTGCTTCAGCCCAAGCATAGGCCAAGTGACCTGACACCAGGGGACCACCAATGGGCCCACAGACATCTCGCGAAGTCCAAGGCTGGCGTAGCCTATCCCGACGTGACACGACGGTACCGGAGTTTGATCCCGGGACTCTATAGCACGGAGCCACTAGGGCGTTTGCACGCACAAGTGGCGTACTGTCAGTGAAAAGCTCGCCAAGTCCCCACAGAGGGGTTGCTTGATGATGGACAATTGAGGATGCTCTAACCTCCATATTATGACACTCCATAATATGACGATATTATTGTTTCAAACAATTCACATGGGACAAGTCATTTCTATGACTAATCCATGCTTGCCACCTTGAAGTTGGGGCTTCCCAATCATGTCATAATAGAGAGGCGACTGTATCAGCTTGAATTTCATGATACAATAAAATATGAATGTATGTGGACATGTACAATAGTTCGTGCACCAGGTTGGAATTGAAAAAACCAATACCGATTTCTCATCCTCCATGAAAAAACCGAATTGGTTAAAAATAGAATTTGGGATGTATCTACTAAATTGCTTAGAGATTGAGCTTTAAGGTTAGGCTGGTTTTTTGATGATAGGGTCCAAAAATTCTATTTTTAACCAATTTGGTTTTTCCATGGAGGGTGAGATTTGCAGGTTGCAACAGGCAATGGAGCTATAACCTGGCTTTGACTCAAGATATTGGTGGCATCAAAATGGAACTAATCGACCCCATAGAAAATTAACACAGCAAGCAAAAGCAGTGGCCATGAGTCTGGAAAAAGCCGGGGAAAAGCAAACGGCAGTCGCACCGTCAGAACAATAAATTTCGTAAGAATGTTAAGGGCCAAGGGAAATCTAATGTTACAATTCAGAATTCTACTTTTGCAAAACTCTGGTCGAACTCAATTCTAGAAGCTACTACTTCCACGCCTTCTTGCCGCGGAACTGCTTCTCAGCAGTTCGTCGTCCCATTTTCTTCTTGTTACCAGTCCTCTTGATGATTGCCCGCTTAGCGGCAAGAGGCATTCCCTTGCTCTTTTCTTTCTGCTTGTTGCTGGTGCCTCCCGTCTGCAAACCCATTCAAAATGTTAATGAATATAAACTCGAGTCAACTTCTAAACAAAGAAATGCTGCTTTAGTGGATAAGGAAATATATTACTACTTCATATACCCCGCAAGTAGCAACCAAACCACCTCGTGATTTCCAGAACAAAGCTAGGAAAATCCACCCACTAATAGCCCCGATTAGAAATTAGAAGTCATTCCACAAATAAAAATTGCAATATTTCAAACCAAGCTGCAAAAGAGGAGACAGGCAATCACCTTTCTCTGCTTCATAGCAGTACGAGCTCCAAATAGAGGGCGATCTTCCCGGCCAGCTCTCGCAGAAGCTTGTCTCTCCTCCTTCTCTTGCCTCTTGTGTATTCTTGCCTGGAGAACGTTTCACGATGTAAATTAGGGTGACAGGCATATTAAATGGGTGAAAGGTAAAATGGACACCAGAAATAGCTGAAACAGGCAAACATGATGCGATCTCTCCAAATTCACCAGTAAATTCGAACAACTAAATAGCTGCAGCTCGACATGCGCATGATTCCATAACCTCACTTAGATTAAGATCAGATATGGCAGAAGGAAGATACACAACATACCTCAAGATGAGCAGGGTTGACTCGTTTCTCGTTCAAATTTCCGTGTTTGTCGAGCTTGACAGCAATATCTTTACGAAACTTGCCAGCTTTACTCAAACCATGATCTGACATAGCTGCCTTCGCTGCACGTTTTGCCTGTACAGTAACGATGTAACGCTTAATAGATATTGCAGATGATTTTAAAAAGGACAATAAGCCAGGTTTAACAGCATGCAAGTTAGGCAAAACAATCTCTGCCAGAGACGTAAACAATTCAAGTTGCTCATACAAACAGAAACCTATCAAAGCCAGGTCTAGTTACCTGCAGTTCTCGAATTCTCTGGAAGTCTTCATTTGAAAGAATGCCATCTCCATCACGGCTCACTACTTCAGTAGCTACCTTCTTTTCAACCTTCGCAGCATACATCTTTTTCAAATGTCGTAAACTTTGACTAGTATTAGCGGTCTCTTCTACTTCTGAGCTTTCAAGCTTTTGTCTCTTTTGCGATGCGCCAGAAGGACCTGCATCGTCCTCAACTTCGGTTGCGTCGCTGTCTACCTTCCTCTTTCGTGAATGTTTACCAGATCCGTCGAGCTCATCATCGTCCTCCGAACCACTCTCATCATCAAGCTCTGTTATCAGGAACAATTACACTTTAAATACATGATATGCCTAGTCATGACGGCACAGTATCATTCCAAACAAATGACCAGGAGGTTCTAGGACAGAAAACTGATAATGTGACAAGCTAGACATTTCGAGTTGATGACTGGTATAGTCACACATTACCTATACAAAAAGCAAGTATTTCTTAGCAGATGGGACATAATACAAGAATTACCTTCCATATCACTAATCCCAGCTTCATCTGAGTCGTCCGCCTCAACATCGCTACCCATTTCCTCATCTTCAATCAACTCGGAGCCATCTTCCTCACCACTTTCCATGGCTTCATCATTATCATTATCCTCATCGTCATCTTCACCCTCGTCACTACCACTCTCAACATCTTCATCCTCGTCACTGCCACTCTCACCATCTTGAAGGAGCTCAACCCCAGCTATACCTTCAGAGATTACTTTCTCACCGAAGGCTTTTGGTTGCACTGTCAGATCTGCACCACGGCCCCTGTCCTTTTTGTCCAACAGTGCTGGGAAGACCTGAGATCGAAGAAAAAAAAAGATCAAAATGGACCCTGCATATCCGAAGCTAGATTGCATTGTTGTGAGAAAATAAACAGATATATCAGTTCGGTGGGGAGAATCAAGACCTGACGGTAGACCGATATGATGGAACGAGCAGCGGCTGAAACGGCTTTCTCCCGAGATTTCTTGTAGAGAGCCAAATCCGTCAACAACTCCTTCGTCATGATCAATGGTATGCGCATGCATATCTCACGAACGACGTTCAGACCCACCGCCATTACCTCTGGCCGAGCGCGATCATGAACAAACTGATTAACAAGTTGTCGAATCATTGACTCGACAGCATCAGGAGGCACGTCATCATGGCACGCCTGAACGGCTGCAGCAAGCAATTGTGTAACGTCCCGCTGATGAGGCTGAATGTACCGCTGAAGGTATGGATAAAAGTTGAGGAGAATCAATTTATGAAGACCTACTGCCCTTGAGATAACTGTCATCATCATGAGCTTCACTTCAAACCGTTCGGTACAGCCTTGAAGACGTCTAAACAACTTCTCTGCAAAATTTTGAGGATCGTGCACATGCTGCAGAGGGGCATGAGAACCATGATCCATTTCCCGAGACTTATTGCGTTGTTGTTTTGCCAAACTCCGCATTACCCTTTCTAGCTTCGCTTGCTTCTTTCTCTTACTCGATACTGTACCTTTCTTGTAAGCCTTATAAACTTCCTCCTTGCTCACAGCTGGTACACCTGCGTTCTTATTCTCGTCATCGTCATCGTCACTTGAATCATCTTCATCTTCTTCCTCCACCGCCTGGTCATAACCCAGAAGATACCGAAGCGCACTGATCATTATCCTCGAAGACTTATGAAAGCACGCATTGCATATAGCATTGGATGTGCGTTCATCAACCCAAACCTTCCGCCGATTCAGCTCCGCCAACACTGCAAGCGCTCTTTTGGCTTTATTCTCATCGTCATCCTGCCAAGCCCACCGCTATCAGCATGATTCCCCACATCTGCTGCTCCTAAGTTGACCCATGCTTCAACACAGCAGAATCAAAACCCAAAAACCCTAAACCCTAAACCCTCCGCTCAAGCATAAATTCCTTACCTGCAGCAAGTTGAACAGAATATTTTGAAGTGGCTTAGTGACAGGATCGTTCTTGTTCTTGATGTTAAGACGGCGAATATCTTGCACAACGTGCGAGTAGGCAAGCTTCCTGAGAACCCGGTCGCCACCGAGCTGAAGGTCCATCAACACTGGCAACGCATCTACCAAACTAATCATCTGCCAGACGTCGATCACACAAACCGTCAATCCTCGTCCAAAATACAACAGTAATTCAAAACAAACAACCACAATTAAGATCAAACAAAAACCAAAGAACACTAAACCCTAAACCCTACCTTCCGGTTCCGCAACAGAACGAGCGCTTGCGTGAGCTGCCTGCGCAGAAACGCTTGAATGGTAGCGCCGTGCGACTTCAACAACTGCAGCAGCTGCATGGGGAACTTCCCGAGGTGCTGCGGGTACACGGGCGTCATGTGCGCCAGAAACATGGCCATGTCCGCCATCTCCTTGGCCGCCCCAGGATCGCTCGCGGCGGAGTTGTTCGACCCCGCAGTGGTGGGCTGCAGCAGGAAAATGGAGAGGCAGGCATCGAAGTGGCGCAGCTGCAGCAGCAGCTCGCTCTCGTACCCCTCCGGGTCGCGCTTGCAGCGCCCCTGCAGCGCCAGCAGGTCGCCAATCCGCTCCGCCCCCCGGCCCCCCGACGCCACTGTGATCCCCGCCACCATGGTGACTCCCTCTCTCTCTCCCACAGCTCTTCTTCTGCGGGAAGAGAAGAGAAGAGAAGAGAATTGTCTGCAGGTTCAGCCTTGGGAGGTCATGAATTCGTTGCGAGCCGCCTGCACACTCTGCCTCCCCTTCCCTTCCGAGAGACAACGCCTCTCCCCTCCCGACGAGTCCTGCCCTAGGCCTCGCCCGCAGCCCATTCCCCTCACGTGGTCTCCATTCCCGTTACTTTGCCTTCATATCCGTCATTGACCCCATATCGGTCACTTGGCCCACATGTCCGTCTGTTACGTGGTCCCCATATCCATTACTTGGTTAGAGCATCCCCTACCTTAAATCGGGTGTCCGGGTATATAAGGCGGGGACAGACTCTGTACCATTTGGAACCCTATTCATGTGAGGTCTCTCCACCTCTCTCGGAGCTCTCAACAAACCAGAGTACTAGTTCAAGATATTTTGACTCTGAAGTTAGAAAGGGGGAAGTAACCTCGGGAGTGAGTGGAGGACTACCGGTTTAAACCACCCTTTGTAGGATTCGCTTGTTAAATTTGGTTCATTTCAACTTACATTCATCAAATTTTTATGGTGGGAGTCTTAGATGAGTTTTAGATCGTAAAACTACATTAATTTTTAAAGCTCCTTGACTATGTTTCACCAAAAAACACTCCAGAACTGCCATTTCTAATGTAAAAAACATGAATGAATACAAAATCATTATTTTCCAATTCTAACCATAAGATTTGAAAACAAACTCTAACTTTTTTTTTCTTAGGCTTTTAGCATTATGGATTTTAGGGGTTTTAGTGCATGACAAAGATGACTAAGTTAGCTAATTGTATAAAACTTAGTTAGTTAAATACACAAGAATGTTAATTTGAATTTCTTTCCTAGAAATTCCATTATTTCACAAAGGCCCAATCCAAATGGTCAAAGTAAATATTGATGTCTATCCTTTATGAAGGAAAGATGGAGTTTTTTTAAAACATTGCCCGAAATGGTGAGAAAACTTTGACTTTATGTGGAATGAACATTTTGTAATGAAATAAGTTTTTATTTTTTAAATTTCAATGATGATATCATTAAGTATTTATAGGAAAAATCTTAGAGGTAACAAATTATTTAGCATGGCTGCCCAAAATGCCAAGTGAATACTAAATTCCAATTTGAGTAAGAGAATCATTTTTATAAATGTCAAATTGGAAAAAATTAGATTCCCATAAAGTTCTTGTTACAGCAAACATTCACAAAAAGTTTCAATTTTTTAGTCTAAAATTAACATAACACGTTCATACCCAAACTTTCAAAAAGCCCAAATATGGACAATTGTCTTTTAGTGGTTAATATATATGTGACCTAAAGGTTCAGGTGGTCTAAAGTTTAGAGATGAAGCTAATTCCACTAAATCAATGTTTACCATTAGAAGGCCATGTCTACTACAATTAGAGATATTTGATGGATGAAAAATCTTCTAGCTACATAGCTACATTAGGTCACTCTATAAACAAAAAGATAATGGGGGCAAGAAAATTATAGGATAGATTAGAGTTAGACAACTAGAGAACTCTAAGTTGATTACATGTGCACTAGAATTAAATAACTTTACATTTAGTACACTAGAATTAGACCAATTCAGTAGAACATGTACACTAGAGTTAAACAACTTTATATAGAGTATAGTGAAGTTAAACCATTCTATATTTAGAAGGTAAAGGATTTAAAGAACTATGGATTAGACCTAATTCTAAAATGAAAAATAAAAGGCTTCAAATAGAAATAGAAATTAAAAGACTTTAGATAGACTCTTAATTCATATGGTGAAAAAATCCAGCTTGCAAGGTTGAAGTAGAGAAGGTGGGAGCTCTTTTTTGTTGAAATCTCTTCTATATGTTTGGCAAAACTTAATTCCCTTCAATTTAGTACCCACCAAGCTCTTAAACACTTCCATGTCCCTCTAAAACGTAAAGAGATCACCAAGCTCTTCCATGTCCCTCTAGAATCTAGAATAAATATCATAATAGAATAAAACAAAATTTATTATTTTCCCCAAAATAACTCTAATTTGTTTAAAGTTTGTTGGAATCCCTCAAAGAATCTACAAGTAGAGCAAAAGATATAGCAATTACAATAAAAGAAACTATACACATACACAGCTGCCGAGTGTAAAAGTTACAGACCATGAATTTCATTGGTCTCCATCTCTAATTAGAGTTTCTCCATCTCTTAATTAGAGCAACCTGGGCAATTGCTAGACGCTCTGTGTTTGTGCGTTTGTGATGTATGTAGGCCAAAGTTTGTTGAGGGATTCCAACAAACCTCATGCCAATCGCAGCCTGGGGTGCAGCCACCATCGTCATCCAAGCCAAGTTCACAGCCAACAGATGCAAGTACTTCAATCTCAAGACGCGGAGAGCTTTCATTCCCCAGATCCTCAACTCTGCGATTCAAACCAAGAGAGCTTGCGGGAGAACACAAGAGATGAAGGTAAGAGAAAAAAACACTTCCCATGTTGAGCATCACAATGGCGAACTGCACACATGTTTGGAGAAGTGTGAACTCTTTACTGAACATTTTTGCAACAAAGGGCAAAATAAGAAAAAGGAATCATGGGGAGTAATGTTACAAAGGGCATGTGCCCGGTGCCCTGTCCTGACTTGCACAAAGGTTGAAATGAAAAAAGAAAAACTACTTTCTCTGTGTATCAAAAGTTCTACACTAGCGCCTAACCAACTCCACCTCCGCCACTATCAGGATCCCTTGATTCAGTAGATCCCAAGTGCTCCTCAGTTGCTGTTGGAGCTCTAGACAATGCACCTGGAAGAAAGGAGGTAAGGGTTGGATTTACAAGCATGCGCTGCACTTCAGGGTGGACAAGGGCAGCTCCACTATTCCATGCACTGGAGCTGACACCAGTATGACCGGCGAGATTTGGATAGTGCTGAGGAGTAAAATACATGCCACCGTCCCGTAGCTGCGACAGATCGTTCCCATTAAAGGGAAGTTGCGGTGCAGGTAGAGAGGCAGCTAGACCCAAAGTGGGATTGGCTTTCAAAGCATCAACAGCAGCCCCATTTGCTGCAGCTGCTAAACCTTGCCTAACAAGGTTTTCCCACTGGTGGTCCTCAAGCCGCGGCTGACCGATGCTCGAGTGAGATTGTAAACTGCGACTTTGATGCCAATCAGCAATGGCCATCAATGCATTAATCACAGTCCGAGGCACCTGCTGGCTGTTAGCCAAGGGCCCAGCTGTCTGCACTGGAAAAGGCTCCGGCTGGCCCCTACTAGTTCTACCGGCCGTCATGGAGCCTCGGTCATTACCACTTGAAGCATGTGTTAGATTGTCAGTTCTTCTGTCCGATTCAGATCTAGATATGTCCGCTGATGACGCTAGAGACGCACCACCTCCACCTTGATCGTTCAAAGAGGCTCGGGGTTTGTCCAAACCATGAACCATAGTAGCTAGACCCTCAATTCGTGGATGATCTTGGACAACACGGGGTTGCTCAAGGTGCTGGACCTTATGAGCATGTGAAGGCATGGACTGTTCTGATTCTCCATGCCGTGCTTCTCGAGACATGCGGGTTTCCTGCATGTTGTGATGCTCCGACTCTCCTTCACTACCCTTGGACGCTGGACTCGCCTGGGGATGCACACCACCGTTTATGATGTTCCATAACCCCATGCTCCCTGGATTAGCTAGTGGCGGCCATGGAGCTTGGCGACCATCAGGGATAAAAGGAACGCCTCTAAAAGCAGACTCTTTTCCATAAACTTTTGGTGCAGTTGCGGACGGAACTGACATGCTCGTCACAGGAGAGGAAGACGTAGTATAAACAGGTGACTGCTGCACAGAAGTTCTTTCAGCAGAAGAAACTGGCGGACGTCCAGCAGTTTGAGTTGCCGCAGTAGACGTCGGCTGACACAAAAGAGACTGGCCAAACAACTTCACATCACCAGGTCGAGATTGCTGGGACTCTGTTGCTGGAGTCGGCGTTGGTCTTTGAGGTATTGTTTGTTGTGAAGGACTCGCTCTTTGAACAGCAGCACTCAACTGTTGCTCAATCGATGCACGTGAAAATTCCCGTCGCTTGGATGCTCCTGTTAGAATCCACAAATCAGGGGTCAGTGCAACTGAAGAAGTGAAAAATATAGGAGAAGGGTAAAGAAGTACCAAAGTAATTCCTATTATGTTAAACACCTAAACCCTGTATTATAGAGTGGAGGATAAAAATATACCGTTACTGTTAATGCCCCGAAGTTCTCCAATCTCCTCCGACGCTTCTCCAGAATTACTTGGAACAGCACTTTCTCTCAGCAAGGCAAGAGCTGGTCCATGCTGCAGTTGGTCATGTCGGTGGAGCAAGCCTCCTTGCTGCAACGAGGGAGTAGATAAACTTTTGGTGAGCTGCTGTGGTAGTGGCACGAGTCCTTTTGGTTTCGTGGCCACCAGCGGCTGGATAAGAGGAGCATGCGAGCTTTGATGTTGATGGATATGAGCATGTGCTTGAGCTTGAGCTTGGGCCTGAGCTTGAGCTTGGGCCTGAGCTTGAGCTTGTGCCTGAGCTTGAGCCTGAGCCTGGACTTGTGCTTGTTCTTGCTGATGGTGTTGAAGCTGTTGCTGTTGCTGCAAATGTTGCACAGCTTGTTGAAATTGCTGAAAACAAGTAAAAATGAGCAAGTCAGGGATGCAATCCACCAAAGTCATAATACTAGAGCTCCAGTACAAGATTAAATAAAACTGAAAATGAGGTGCATATAGTCAGTTAAATTACATGTTGCTGCTGAAATAACGCTTGTTGATGCTGCAACTGCTTTAACTGATTTGACACTTGTGGAGAAGTACCAACTGCCAGGCTTTGGTTTCCCATTTGCTGAGCTGAAGAGGCTTGCTGCTGCTGACTGGACGCTTGCTGAGCTTGAGGATGATGAACAACCTGCTGGTTCAGAAGCTGCTGTTGCTGTTGGCGTTGGGCAGCTTGGCCCTGCTGGAGAACCACCACCTGTCACACACGATATTTAGCTTAATGTTTTCATAAGGATAGAGAAATAACCCAGTTAAAAACACACCTCACTTAAAGTCAGGGATGTCCAGAAGCAGTACAATCCATACCTGCTGCTGAAGAGGGTGAAGCACACCCTTGTTAGTTTGATGTTGTTGCTGTTGCTGGAGATGTGCAGCCGCCTGTTGTTGCATCATATTTTGCAGAAGCTGTTGCTGACTTCGGGCCACCTGCAGATGGAGATAGATCTATAAGTACTGAGTTGAGACCTCACACGTTCCTCTAACTGAATACTAATGAAAAT
This sequence comes from Ceratodon purpureus, assembly GCA_014871385.1. Lineage (NCBI taxonomy): Eukaryota > Viridiplantae > Streptophyta > Bryopsida > Pseudoditrichales > Ditrichaceae > Ceratodon > Ceratodon purpureus. The sequence continues at coordinate 20,187,200 of CM026421.1, forward strand.
TAATTAATGCACTAACATCCAATTAAACTATGAAGCCCCAAAAAAACCCTCGTACAAGCCACGGGATACGGGAAAAGAAACCCTCAAAAGATGTACACACCTGAGCAGTTTGCAATTGATGGGCAGCTTGCTGATGGAGATTTGGTTGAGCACTTTGTTGATTAACTCCCGTAGATTGCAAAGGCTGCTGTAGGCCCATGGACTGTGAAGACTTTTGAGACAGAGATGCTGCAAGCTGTTGCTGCAAATTTGAGTGAGGTGCCCTTTGAAGTCCTGGGTTGGAAAACATTGGCAGGCCATGTTGAAGAAATGGGTAGAGAGCCTGGGGGTTTTGTGCAAACCCGTTAGAACTACACATCTGCCGAATAAATTTCTGAACAGTCATTGGATCATCCATCCGCTGACCAAAAAGAAATGGAAGGTTGTCGGCTCCCACTGGACTGGTCCCCATGCTCATGGCTGCGGTCATGCTTGGAAGGGCAGTTATTGCTGGACTCACCTTCTGTGAAGCGACATCAACATCGGATGGAATGATAGAACCAGGTTTGAACTCATTTGGTGTGGTCAAAGAACCTACGTTGTTGCTGCTGGTATCAGAGTCATCGGCCTTCCGTTTGCGACTTCCAGCTCCCCTTCCTCCAGAGATATTTAGACCTTCCGGGTTCAAAAGACCAAGCTTTGCCTTTGAATTCTGAAAGTAAGTCTTGATCTGTGTTAATGACTTTGCAGGCAAACAATCATGCAGTCTCGTCCAGTCCTTCCCATGGTTCCTAATGATATCAGCAAACTTCTCTTTCTCCTCTTGAGTCCAAGAAGTAGGTTCTCTCCTGGGCTTGGTTTCACCAGAACCAACCCTCCCAACCCTCTCCCTTGCTTGTTGAGCACTATGGATAGAAGAGTTTGTGGAAAATATAGCACCAGCAGAATGAGACAGAGCAGCTGGAACAGATGGAAAAGAAGCTGAATCTGTGCTTGCTGACATGGCCACTTGAGGTGACCCCGGCTCAGGCTTAACAGCAACAGCAGGAATCAGCTTAGGTTCTTGTTGATCTGCTATCACAGTCGATATTTTTACCACAGCCGCGACGTCATTACCAGCACCAATTTCTGGCTCGAATTTCGGAGATTCAATAACACTTTCAGCACCCTTAGGAGCTTCACGAGCATCCTCCTCCTCGAGAACTGCACTAGCTGCCAGACTCGTTGAATCACTTCCTGCGGGAATTTCTTCAGCTTCCTCAACTTTAAGCACCTGTGAATATACCTGATCTTCCTTGTGGACTGACCCAGGTTTAACGATTTCAGAAATCAAATCCACTGGCTCCTCTAGACGACAGTCATCCATGATCGAAGCTATAGCAGCAACCTCGCATTCTGCTTTCACGACATTTTCTACCGCAGCTAAGTTTTCTGTCAAGCAAACCGAGGCTTCGATTGTGACATCCTTTGAAAGAACAACAGTGGCAGCTAGCTCAGATACTTCCTCCTCCATTGCTTTCGAGTCCGATAGTTTCAAAGCATTTGCAATCTCCTCCTCCAGCTCATCGTGATCATCGTGTTCGTCATGGCCATCCTGGTTATCATGTTCAGGAGATTTAGTCCCATGATTTTCCTCTTCCATGGGCATGGACACAGGATTTGGCTTCAGACCCACAGGCAAGACGTCTTCGGAAACATCTGGCAAAACTTCCTCCATTTGAACATCAACACACTCTGAGTTCTTCACCACAGCAGCTTCAGCACTAGATCTTAATTTAGCCTGGAACTTCTCCACAAGATGGTCAAGCCCCAAGCGCTTGCGAGTCTTGCTGAAAAATGACTTGCATTGACCCAAACTCTTCGTAGGTCCAACATGGAGTGCAATATTCTGAAAATCTTTCCCGAACATACCCACAGCCTCGGTGAAAAGCTCCCTTTCCCTGTCGGTCCATTGTGCATCAGCCTGCACGAAGAGGGGCACACAACGCACAACCTTAGAATTAAATCAAATAGTGCAGCACTAATGTTCTTCACGACAAAGAAGTCAAACAGGAAAATTTTCAAAGTTAGAAAGCTCCTCCAAACTTTCACAAGAGACCGGTTGCGCAGTTTTATACGAAAGTTCGAAACACTAAACGCAGCCCTAAAAGTGCTCATAGGCTAGATTACAGATGTTAAAATAGACCACAAACTTCCACCAACCTCTTCCCCAGCAGATTTCGCCAGATCTCGTCGAATATGAATACTCCGAGCACCCTTTGGTCCAGATGTATGCTGCTCCAGTGACCCAGTCCTTGCAACTACTTGACCTCCGTTTGACATTGTCTTCACCGAGCTTCTTTCTCGACTAATCTTCACAGGTGGTATCGCAGAGCTTAAACCGCAAGAAGTGGTGACCGGTGAAGTTGCCGACCCAACAGCGGACGTAGGAACTGCTGCACAAGCTGAGACTGGCGGTGTACCAGAGAACTTGTTGTCCTTTCCGTTGAGAGATTTTCCAAGCTCAAGGGCCGGAGGAAGAGAGGCAGGATCCAATGTCGAACTTATCCGGATACGATCGGCTGGCTTGTGATGTATGCTACTTCTGACAGCCTTCGCACCTACTGAGATGTGAGATATTGTCACAACAGATGCAGCTGTCTGTACATTCAAGGCTTCAGCACGTGCATGGGCATTGGCTTCTCTTTGTCTGCTACTAGTTGGCAAACCAGTAGCAAGATATGATCCACCCACTCGCGAATAATCCCTCCTCTTCTTCAGCTGCTGTCTTCGCCTAATCTTTTCAAAATCCTCTGATTTCTGATTACGGTAGTAAAACTCCACACAGTCTGCCGTAGTTTTATATTCTAGATGTGAAGCAATCTTACTAAAATTCTTGTTATACAGGGCAAACTTTTCCAAAAACGTCTTTTTCTCCTCAGCTGTCCAAGGGTTCATAGTTTTGCGCTCCAGCTCCACCTTCTCTGGATCCTCCACAAGCGCATTCTTGCTATCAAATCTTCGCGCCAACCTTTCCTTTTCACCCAGAATCATCGCCGGCATTTTCAAAACAGGCCTTAACTGTCCCACAACTGGTTCCACCATCAACTTCTTCATGTGCTCCTCAGATACAGCCTCCAATTTTCCCATACCTACAAGAAAAACAGGGAAGCATGAGCTAGGCACAAACAAACCAAGCGCTCCACATGCAGTTTATGTATTCAACGATTATGAGAACTTACTAGATTGTGCTAGCTTAATAGAAGTGACTGAAAGAATGTGATGAAGAGCAAATGAGTCAAAAACGATCGTACTGAGGCCCAAGATTAACAACACTGAGAAAAATATGGTGATGCGCAGAGGCCAACTAGTGAAGTCCTGGACAAAGTTCTTAAGCTGGAAGATATACCTGGTTGAACGGGCCTCAATCGCAGGGAAGACCGTTGACATGGAAGTGAAGTACCATTTCGCTTTTCTAGCTCCCATCTGCGAACAGGCTTTGTACCTCTCTGTTGTTGGTTGATTCCCGTTTGTTCCTGTCTCCAAGCGTCTTTGAATGCTCTAAACCTCATCGTTAAAATCCGCTCTGTCAACTTCAGTGTCTGCTTTTTCTCTATTAGCTTCTCCAACAATCTCTCCTGGTTTCGATCGTGACTCTCCACATTTTCTTTCCACACAAGTGCCTCAACTGGACAACTGTATAGCTTTCCTCCTTGCGACAAATCGTGGGTGAGAAGGTGTGTAAAGGACTGAGAAGCTTGCAGTGCTTGCCTTTTGTTATCCTCCAGCAAAGTGCTAGCAATCACCTGATGATCTCGCAAGACCATCCGTGTGTTTGACTCCTCTTTGTCTTCAACCTCTTCTTTTAACACACTAATAAGCTGATTCATCTGCTCCTCGGGAACCAATTCTGTCTCTGCGCTAGGACTGGACATCAGACTCCCCTCACTTTCAGAATCATGCAATGATTGTGTCAAAGTAGCGTGTCCTTTCTTTTCTTCATGCAGCTCCCCTTCCTCCAGAACAGCTACTTGGTCCAATACACTTCTATCGTCCCCTTCGGCAGATTTGATGTCCAGCTTGTGAACAACATCCACAACCACTCCTTCTTCGTGAATCTTTGAGATACACTCAGTAGGATGTGAGAAGCTTTGAATAGGAGACGCATCATGAACCAACTGAGAACTTTCTCGACTATCACGGGTAGGAGCAGATATCTCCACATCATCTTCGTCCATTGCCTGAGGACCATCATCTGCTTGTTCCGATTTCGCCATGACATCATCCGCCACCATATCCTCAACAGGTGTAACTTCTGTAACTTCTGTAATTTTGGCATTCTCAACTTTATCCAATCTCGAAATTTCTTTCTCAACCTGCTCAATCTCGGACTCAACTTTTTCAACCCTCTGCAATATAGCCTCTTTTGTCCAACCAATCACATCTCCAAACGAAGACACTTCCTGAGTGAGATCCACAGCAGAGCTTTGTTCAATTAAAGACGGCGAAAACGGTGAAGCTTGACAACTACTAGGCTCTTTTACAGCATTGGGTTTATCTACAGACTCAGAAGAATCAGGTTGCCTTGCAGTAATTTCACAAACAGATTCTGTGAGTGCACACGTATCAGATTTCTTCACCGCATTTTCGGCCACCACACAAGGTAAGCTGGTACAAGCAGATGGCTTCTCTGCTTCATCTTCAACTTTCTCATTGTGCTTTCCTACTGCATCCTGCTCAACTATTTGAGAATCCACAGTCGACTTTGACACACCTGCAAAATACCATACACGCAGTCAGGTATCAGAAGAGATACAAAGAGCTATTCACACAGAGCTCGAATCCAGCAGACGAACTAGTCGTACATGGCCATGGGCTCTGATGCTACAACACTCATTCTGAAAACTGCAGAATGACGAAAATACAACGACAAGAGAAGCGTAAAAAGAAGGAAGTGTTTCCGCTGCCTGATGCGCCCAAAAGGGGGGGAAAAAACAGGAGGGATAGAAGCAAGAAAACATACTTTCAAGAGCCTGCTGTAGAGGTGAAGTAGTTGGTGTCAACGCAGGTGAGGTAGTAGGATTCGAAACAACAGAAACCGGGCTTTCTTCTGCTGCGTGCACCTCCCGAGTCTGAAGCGTTTCTGTTGTAGTGCCCGAAAGAGCAGCGCTAATAATTGACCTTCCACTTTCGGACACTGTGACTCCTGGAGACGGGGTAGCAATCTCGTCTGTCTCCACAACCTTCTTTTTCTCGTACTTAGCAAGGCCTTGACCCCAACCAAGCCGAGGCCGCTTAGGAGGAGAGGGATGGTTTCCATCGTCACGAGAGGGCTCGTGCACCGTGGAGGACGGGGTCGAGTGTGGTGAGTGTTGTGGAGAGGCTATGCTACCAGATACATCCAACCCTTGAGGTCTAACCAAGGTCTCTTTTGTTCCTCCATTACTTGCGACATAAGTTGAGGTTCGCGACGCACTAACGGAGGAGGACCTTTCCTTGCGTCTCCATTCAAAGCCAAGAGGTGAGTCCTTGGCTCCGCCCAAGGTGTCGCTAGAAAAACCGTCACGACTGCTACTTCCATATCTATCCAGCCTGCTGCCATCTAAATCTCTGTCCCCTTGTGACCAGTCCCTTCCTGCGTCATATTGGGAAAATTTTCCCTCCCTTCTACTGTAAGGGTCCGGCTTTCCGGACAACCTCTCACGATGGTCCCTCTCTGATCTCTGAGAAGAGTCCCAACTACCACTGCTAATCAGCCCCTTCGACCTGTCTCTTTCCCAAGAGGAATTCTCTACTTCAGACAATACTTGAGAGTGATATTGTCGCACAGGCTGGTCGCTAACAGCAGGACTACCACCCTCCCGTACATCTCCAGACACGGGAAAAGATTCTCTCTTGTGTCTCTCATCCGACTCTTTAGAACGGTGATCAAGACCTGGACCGTTACTAAAGCCTGTATTTGCAACAGCACATCCTGAGCCTGGATAAAAATCTCTGTCAAATTTTCGTGCTAACCCATTTTCGAGAGGAGGAATCGAACCAAAAGGCGAAGGCTCTCCTCGATGCCCAGCAGAGCCGTAACGTCCATTCTCCGTGTGAAAGCCACTATGTCGTCCTGCAGACAAGAGAAAGTTAGTTAACGAGACAGGGGTCGGAGCTCTTCCATTTTGTACCCAGAAACTGGACGATACCCAAAAAAATATCATTAAAAGCAAAGAAAACAGTCTACAACTAGCGGCCTCACAAAGTATAGTCAGAGAATAAAATAATGCCGAGGGAAGCTCTTGATAGTGTAATAACTCATCAACCGACATCTCGACGTCGAAACAGACAGGGACACGACGACTTCCCTTATCACAAAGACAAAACAAAGGCATGCCTCCTCGCATGCAGACCTCCGAAAGCCATTTGAGAGCCGTTCACTCGGCGAGACTCGAAAAAAATCGTAAATATGGCAAGAAAACTTCACTCACCGTTTAGACGACGTTTGTTTGGGGGGCCAAGGCTTCCATTCACAGGATGCAAACCGCCGAACGCTCTTTGGTACGGTGCTCCTGAAGAAGGCCGATCAGAATTCCACTCTCTCTTTCCACCAATAATTCTGTCCCTATCTAACCTCACATCCCTGTTGTAAGGGTCTCTCCACGCTGATGCATGATCGATAGGCATGGAAGTCGATGAGTCGCGAGCATTGGGCGGCGCGGTTGCACGGGCATCACCCCTGCCAGGGCTATACATCTGCCCTTGCCTCGCGGTTAATGCTATCAATGCTCTGGAAATAATATGCTATCAATCTTGCCCAGAGACAAATGAAACTGCGGTTTCCAAACCTCCTCACCAAACATGGACCAACATTCCCCTCGAGTTCTTTTTCCGCACTGGTGTCCCGTCTTTTCCTGCACGCAATACAATCGGTTACTCATCCTGGACCTTGCATAGAACCATCCGTGCAGAACAAGAAATTTACAACGTCCACTATAGCACACCCTTCCCGGAGAGAGGCGATAAGGCAGTGCCCGTGCTTGCGCCAATGATCATGTGGGGCGGAAATCTTGAGTACAAACTGCATGCCACAACTCTCTCAGGACAACATGCTGCCAAGGTGTACAGGACACAGCGATAGGACGCTCATAACTGTAGTGCCACAACGCCGAAGTTCTCCGAATTAGGACGTACACCAACGTCTGGAGTCCTGGAACGCAAAATATGACGGGCAGCGTAGACAACCAACTACAGCAAGCCCCGAAGCCAAATATCACCCGCCTCAAGCCATAATGACCATAACCTCTCCCGGGTGCTCTTCTCCCCGGGCCACTCCTTCGAGCAGATCGTCCAGGGAGCACTGCAACCACAAAAGACATGCGCTCTCGGTCTTCAAGAGCTTCGACCCCAAAACGAAGACCACAAGGACATACACACAGAACACAACGCCTCACCTGTGAAAACAAAAGAAGCCCTCCGCTTCTCCCGTTGCAAACCATCAAGTTGGAACGTCCAACCACCAAGCCACATCCCTCCTACTCCACACACCACTCCTCTAACGCTACGAGTCACAAAACCTCTACGACCTCGCACCAGTCGCTTCCATTCACATCCTGTCCATATCCTGCATCATGAAACAATCTGCACCCTCATAGCCTCACACCTCGCACTCTCATCATCCTCTCCCCAGCGCCTCCGCATCTCGTCCCCTGCCACCATGCGCCCCCTACAGAACCAACCACAACACCACCACTCCTCCCCTACCAACACTCTCCCCCTTCCGCCTTGCCATCCTCCCGGCGCTCTCTCAGAGTCCCGCCATCCAAACCATCTCTCAATCAAAACTCTCCCCTACCCTACCCTGCACCACCACATCACGGCCGCCACCGCAAACGCACGAACAAGGCACGCGAGGTGCTTGCTACCGTTCCCCTCCGTCGCCCGTGGTCCTCGCCCACGCACTCCTCAACTGTGGCTCCCACGCCTCCCTCCTCCTAAGCTCGCTGGCCGCGGCCGCAGCAACAGCAGCCTCCCCGTGCCATGGTCTCCGTGGCCCCGACGCACGCACCCCGTGGCTATGGCGAGGGTTTCAACTCCGATTGCGAAAGCCCTTCCACAACGTATCCCTAACTCAGCCAAAAAATGGTGAAAAAACAACCCGATACAAGACGATGAGCCTTTGCAACCATGCCTCTGGCGGGCGACCCCAACCCCGCGCGTAACCACGCGATTCACTTCTCACGCGCGGTCCCTCCCCTCTCAATGCCGGATCCCCGGAGCGCCGCTAGAACCGCGCGGTTCGCCGCTTTGTTACCGCGCAGTTACGGCGGGTGGGAGTGAAAATGCGTGGATGGGATCGTCGAGAGGGAGGGAAGGGCTACGTTCATCCATCGTAGCCCCCCTCGTTCGTCGAAGGAACTCACGCGGTTTCGTCTGGGCCAGGACAATCGCGGGTGGGGCGGATGAAGGTCCCATTGGCCCCATTGGTAAGTTCATTCTTTAGGGCTCCCCTTTCCTGAATGATAATGCTCCCCTCTTGTAGCCTGCTGGGGCCCACTTTTTATGAGGCTCCCCCTCCCCTGGCTGTATTTTTCCTTTCTAGAAAGGGGGTGAGGTCATTTTTTTTCAACTTTGCCTCTAGGGGCCCTTCTAGGGTTTCTTTTTCTCTCGGGGACAACGGTGCTGTTTTGTCACTGTTTGAGGGAAGCTTCTTTTGGGTTTCGGATAATTCCTTTTGATGTGGTTTTTACCTTTACCATGGGTAGTTAATTGCGAGTTCACCTAGGCGGATGTGTGGTGAGGGTTTAATCTTACCTGGGAATATATTTTAGTTGTGTGTTGCAGACTGACAGATCTTTTTTCTTACCTGGGTTTTTTGATTTTGTGTTTGGAGTTTTTACCGTATTCTGGAGGTGAGTCAGCAGGGGGTAAAGGGGGTGTGTACAGTGGAAAATCTTTTACTCATTTTCTCTTTTCATCCTCCTTCAATCCATGTCTCTGCCATGATTTCCACTGAGGGCTTGGGCCTACATCACATACTCATTCATGCAAAAGGCTATGGAAAGTCTTGACTAAGTGTACAAGGGGCCCGGAGTTTCATCCATGGGGCCCCTGGTTCCTATTATTTCCCCGTGGTTCTATGCAAGGGAGATGGTAAATTCTAGAATGACTGTGATCCAGCTTGGGGGTGCTATTGATGACAGGGGGCATGGATATCTGAAAATTAATCTCAAGGCTCACCATCAATCATGGCAAGTTCCTAGCAGGGGCACAGCTTCCAACAAGTCTGTAAGTGACATGATTGACCCTCTAGAATGGGGTCCTCTTTGTATGCTACAGATCATGACACCATAGAACTTGGCTGCAATCAACCAATACCAGTGCCAATGGTTGATTCAAATGGCGGTCCTACATATTTCAAACAATTTTCAACATTCAAAATGACTGTAGATTTGAAGTAACTTTTGAAACTTTCAATATCTGAGAGCTTCTGTGAAGTTTCGCGGATACATGGATACATTCATTGAGCGTTTTCAGATAAATTGTTTTTCAATTGTCACCATCAACTAAAGGCAATGTCCGCTATCTTCATTCAAAGATCATGAAATAGAAAAAATGAACACAGGCTACCTCCTTCACTCATCATGCCACTCTTGTGCAATGACAATTCTTTTAAATGACATTCAAAAATTTGAATATTGGTCCAATCCACCCAATTTTTTCAGTCAGGCTTCCGGAATAGGGTTCCCAGTTCAGAGCCTGGAGCCCATCACTAATCCTAAGACGAATCACACCGCCTAATCTAGTCCTTGGCGGAGTCACAAGCTTTGTCACAGTGATAAATCATGATAAAACTGCAACCCACCAATCCACCCTGATCATTGTCAGACAGTGCAGATATAAAGGAGTTAGTTAGCTCATGGTGTCAGAATGAAATATGCCACAGATGCCCTATAATGAATAACTAGATATTAGAGTTGGACCAGACTTGACATGTTATCATGTAAAGCCTCATGAGTTGATTCATTTCTACTGAGGCCCACATTCCAACAGTTACAAACACATCCATAAAATCATAAATGACCCCCCACTATTTAATTTACAGGATTTTACAAAAGTGCATCAAGACACAATCTACAGTAACTTGCCTAATCACCAACTGCAGTAATGAGCTCCATCTAACTCCAGATGAATCACCCAAGTCCCAGTCCACAGCACTCTCACCCTGGATCCGAGCTGGACTCGCGCCATCCTTCTTCCCCTTTCCCTCGGAAAAACCTCTCCATGGATGAAACGCGTTTTCCACGAAGAACACGATATCATCCATACCAACGAATGAAATGTTATATGGTGGCAAAGAACCGGTCCTATGCAGACTCCAGTTAGAGTGGCCCCTCCCCATTATAAATAGTCCCAGCCGTATGAAATATAGAGATTTCAAATATGAAAGTGGGCCCTCTTTCAACCCCCTCATAACTAAAGTTGAGTGGACTTGAATTGAATAGGTTATATATAATCCTCCAATATGTCACTTCCCTGATTCTCGCCGGAGTTTCTACATATTTTGCCTCCCAAAATGTGCCCATCTCTTGTTTTGCATATCGGAGGCTTGCATATTGGGGGCCCCACACTCCATTAATGCCCCTCATGGGTTCCTATTCCCAGCTCCCATTGCTTTGTCTCGAAGTCAGTTTTCTAGGATCTAGCCCCCTTAGGACCCACCAAAAGTATATTACTTTCGTTTCAAACTGAGTTGGAAAATAATTATTTACTGCCTGGGTAGTATTAGTTCTAATTAGGTACCGCTGTGATTAGTACCGCTGAGTGAGTGCCCTCTGGCAGATATTATATTTGTTGTCATGTTTATCGGCTTGATCTACTGTTTAACATGAGTGCTGGGCCCCATGCCCAAGTTTGCTGCCCCAGCCGTGCTGCCCGGGGTCAGGTCGGACCGGATTTCTTCGTCGTCGTTCGTCGGCCTTCTGGTGGACGTCTTGGATCTTCCGCCTGTGTTGCGCTCACTTGTTGCGCACTCTCTCCTCCCTCCTCCGCACACTGTGAATGATCGGGCACCCTGTACGCGGAGGGAGCCACTGATGTAGGTTGGCGTAGAACTTGACGAAATGAGAGTAGGTATGCATAAGAAACCCTAGAGAAAGCTTCTAGGCTGATTTGCAACATGTAAACTAATAGTTTCAGCTGAATACGCTACCAGAGAACTGCAGACTGAGAGAGAGTCTGATAGAAGTATTCCATTGTCTGCGTTACACTGTTCATATCGCTCCGACAAGTCCTTGCTTCAATCTGAAACCGTCTGGACTTGCACACTGTAGGCCGTTGCACCAAACCCATTACTCAGTTTCAATGGTTCTCTCATCTTCGGCGAAAAATCGAAACCTCGGGAGTTGTACTACCCACTGATTGATCCCAGACCCAAGCACAGATACACAAGACAGATATTAAAAACAATGTTAGATCATATAAAATTCTCTAGTATCCAACTCACAGCCGAACTTGCAATAAAGAAATGAAACTGTGACTCCAGAGCGTTGCATCATCAAAAAAACAGCTTGAAACAATTGCTTTTGCCTAACCCTAAGAGATGAAATCAAAGCACCCCACACCCACCAAGTGATTTCTACGAACCTGATTACTATATCATACAGTGTGCCATCACTGTAAGCTATCAAACCACGAGCAAGCTTCGAAGACCAACACAACGTTGGAACTCTACTCCAGTCGACGAGATGGGAACCTGAGTATCACAAGGGTAGTATACGGGTATCATACCAGTATGGACCAGGTATCAACCGAGAAGTTGTAGAGGGTGACTGGTTGTGACGAGAATGAGCGAACGGGGTCGAGGACGAAGGCGACGGACGACGGCGACGGACGATGGCGACCACGGGCAGAGGAAGAAGGTGCCCGCGGGCAGTGAAAACCTGGTGGGGCCCAGAAACTATTGTGCTGAGGCCTTGTTATCCGGGTTAGGGCTAAATGGGGGCTGTGCGTGCGCACCAAGGCAGCTTCCTGGCGCATCTACCAGTCATGGAAGAGCACTGTAGACATGGGGAGTAATATCTTGGGCACGCTTGGATTTCCATGGGAAGTGCAATTGGGCGGATTCTATTATTATAAGAGGGAAACTCCCACTGCCGAGCCCCCATGCTCATCGTTTTGTATTTTCCATCACTTTATTCTAAATAGGGCAATTGGCATTGTGGTATCCGTGTTGTAAAGGATGAAGTGCGGATCCACAAGTTCTCCTTTCCCATTTGGACTGCTCCACGTTCTCATCCTTTTTTGGCATATCCTTGCCTGCTCCCAACTCTCTTTATAATTTCACTGTTTGCTGAATTGTGTACCGTGTGTTTGTGTGCTCGGAGATTGGTTGTTTTTAGTTTACTTTTTTGCTATAGTAAATCGGTGTTAACTTACTCGTGAGAACATAGGACTTCTGTTTTGCACCAACAGTTCTGAAGAGGTTTCAGCTACTGTATCATGGGCATTTCTCATAGCAAAGAGGGAATGTAGTTGAGACTAAGAGCATCCCCAATCGTACACTATATAGCGCCCCTCTAAACCAAATCTATCTTTTGACTGACCTAAAATTAGACATTGAAATTACCATCATTAGAAGCGCATGGAAATAAACGTGAGATATTTCTCAAGAAAAAAAATTGTAAAAATTTGACAAAGGTGAAACGTCCCATTGAAAATACCACATTTTCAAATTTTAGAGGGAGTACACCAAATCTTGCTTTAAAATGGAAAGATTCTTCCAACTCCCTCTATATTTTTTGAAATTGGGATCTACGAAGTCTTCGGATTGATAACAATATTCTTACATGATCAAAGGTTACATAGACAAAAAACAAGTATGAGAAAAGCAATAAAAGAAACAAACACATTCAAAAGTACGAAACACTACAAAATTTTGGTCATCTGGTCGCGCACAGCCATCGTGCGAAAGCTCTAAAATCACACTAGAGCAGAACAGTGTCCAAAGTGACATCGTTTAAAACGGGTTTTAACGCGGTTTAACGCAGTTTAACGTGGACAGTAAAAAGTGACGCAAAAATGCCAAAAAGGTCACGGACGTCGTTTTGGTTTAACGTGTTGCGTTAAAACATGTTAAACCAGTTAACACGTTTTAAAGTGCTACGTCAAAAGTGACGCAAACACGTTGCATGTGACATGGACATTTTCCAATGTTAATTAATTCCAGGTCAGATATGACGTGGATAAGGCTCCGTCGTCCTGATGGATGAAAATTTTGCTGATGTGGCATAGAAATCTGATGTGTCATTTAGGTTTCAAATGGCCAAGATTGTGACACGTGGAGTGATTGTGGATTGAGGATATATTTTTGCATCAAATTTGGGATTTGTGTTATTTTGTGTTTATGTAAACGTAGTGTGACGTGTTTTGGAAGTGCGTCTCGGACGTTAACTTTGACGTTGTTTGACACTGATAAACACATGTGCCACTTATTTTAACGCGTTTACGGAAACGTCTTTAGACGTAGGATGATGTTTGCCACGTCAATAGTGACGCATTCAATTTGAATTTTGTGTCAAAAGAAACACAATGTAGTGTTCAACTTGACGTTGATAAACACATATGTCACATATTTTGACGCGTTTCGGAAAACGTCTTTAGACGTAGGATGACGCAACGTAAGGGGCTGCTCATGCTGGATCCTTCTTAATCTATACACTCCACATCAATCACTCACGGTGAGTTCAATGCAACACATCATCCAAGGAACAAGGGAAGAATGGAAACAAGAAGAAGATGGACAACAAGAATAAAGTTAGGAGAAACCCCAACCCCCCTCCCCCCCGTGGATTTTATTGAAGTACCTTTCAGTTTATAGGTTGCCATTACTCCATCCTAGCTTGGATTAAAGCATGCCTTAGCTTGTTGGAAAGCTAAGTTGATTGTGCATCTACCCTCAAAATCTCAAGATCATAGAATCAAAATTCAAAGACAAATTGCTAAAAATCTGAGACCCTTTCTCCAGCCGCACTCCTTTGACAACACCAACTCCGGGAGGCGATATCTCACTTTCTATAACTCAAAATTGGACGTGCTTCCTACCATTGGAAAGCCCTACAAGAGATCTACAACTCTTTCAAATCTCAATGTACTTGAACAAGAAACGAGGGACTAATAGGGAAAACAACGGGAGACACTCTATGGAGTAAGAAGAAAACACCAAAAGCTTGAAAACAAGCTCTCAAATACAAGATAAGAAGCCGCCAAAGTGGCGGCTCACCCTAACCCTACCAAGGCTCAAAGCCCTAATCTAAGACCTTCATGGATGAATGTTTCCACCAAAGAATGATCAATGGAAACATGAGTTAACGTGTACATCACCAAAATCCTAGCCGCCACGTCAGCCATAGCCTCCACACACATCCGACACGTCAGCTATGTGATTACGTTTCTTGAAACACAATTTAACGCAAATTATGTCACTTTAAACGCGCGTGTCACTATTGACACCCCCTAGGATGTTGACCAAGTCAAACCATAGCCGCCACGTCAGTCACGGCCTCCATGGACATGTGACACGTCAACTATGCCAATATGTTTCTTGAAACGCAGTGTGACGCGTTTTTATGTCACCCAAAACGCGCGCGTCACTATTGACACCCCCTAGGATGTAGACCAGGTCATAATCTAGCCGCCACGTCAGCTCTAGCTTACACGCAGAGGGGACACGTCAGCTATGTCAATATGTTTCTTGAAACGCAGTGTAATGCGTTTTTATGTCACTCAAAACGCAGGCGTCACTATTGACACCCTCTAGGATCCGAAGCCTACGTTCCAGGTCAGCCGTATCTTCCACGCCTTTGTTCCAAGTCAGCAGGGCATTCCACGTAGGATCTGTTAATATGTTTTTAGTAATACAGTTGAACGTTTCCTATGTCACCCTAAACGCCCTCTATGTTAAAAGAAATGTGTTGACGTGGGATGTGACTAAATTTAACCATTAAAAAACTACTGTGAGGTAAAAAACTCTCCAAAAAAGTTATTTTCCACAATGCAGATTTACGTTTAAGTTGACGCGATGTCACTCATCTTGTTATTTTTAACATTGAACCGTCACTTCATAATTCAAGTTGACTCTCTTTGACAGAAGCCGTTAAAGCAACGTCAAAAGTGACGCGTGCACGTTAAAATGTTTAACGTGGAGTATGTTTATTTGGATCACATTTCCACACTAATTTCCATAAATCCAGGTTTACGTTTCCGATAACGCAGTTTAACACAGGACAGAATGTTGTTCTGCTCTAGTGTCAGGACACCGCGTGTACTATAGATCAGACTTAGTGCAGATGGCATCGACCTTCTCGCTATGTTTTTAAAAAACTAAAGAAAATATACAGCACTTCACCATTCAATATTTGATTAATGCTAATGATTTTTAATATCTATGTCACATGTTTTTTTAAAGAATATAATATTATTGAGAAGATTATGTGGTGGTTGATTGACCACTGCAAATCAATGGTTTATCATGTGCATCGGCATTTGACTCCTGCAATGTATGTTGTCAATAATACTTGATGGTAGCCTCTACACCTTCCTACTCAACATTTGGAAATGCTTGTAGCTGATTAAACTCATACTCTCTATGTTGATTGCTTCGATACCACCTCTCGTAGGTTTGTACTAAGTCGTTGCTGGTCTCCAAAATGTTGGGTGTGTTTAACGAATGCAGACTTTGCAGCATAGTGTGTCTCCTCCATACCCTTTGAACTCCAAACAGCCAAACTTTCATACCTTTCAACAAACAAGGAGGGTGTTTTTCTAAAACATGGAGGTAAAGTGTCACGTGTCTTTACATACAATCTCCTAAATTTCACATGCTTCACTAAAACATGGAGGTAATTGTCACGTGTCTTCACATACTGTTTCACAAGTTGTTTCACAAGCTGTTTCACAAGCGAATTTCACAAGCTGTTTAGTGCAAACTCACAAAAATAGATCCATTAGTTGAAGTATTCACCTTCATTATAATCCTAAACAACTTAAATTTAGTAATGGATTTTTTAGGAGAGGTTATTGTAGAACATATTTGGCTTCAAAGAGTTTCAAAGAAGCTTGTAGTCGTAGAACACATTGCCAACCTCTTGACTTATTGGAAGCACTAACTATTTATTGTTTCCTTTTCTTCATAACACAATTTCTTAGTTATTATCTTCGCTTATAGTTCTAATTTTTTATATTTTCTTGATGAAAATTAATTCTTAACTAAGTTGCAATGGTGTTACAAAAGTCTGTCAAGGTATTTTGGCATCAATAAAGTAGGTATAGCTTGTAAATAATTTTCATTATAATAGGACTATCGGAGCATTATAAAATGTTTATTTAAAAACATTCTAAGAGAAAAAACCAAAAAAATAAATAAATAAAAAATAAATTTTGTAATTTTTTGTTACTTACAAGCCATTTGAAGGTATTTTTTGTGATTATATACTTAAAAAAGAAAAAATACTATTTGTAATATAATTTCCATTTCAAACAAATGAATAAGTTTTTTGAAAGTTACTGAAAAATTTAATATGCCGCCATATAACTATAAAGTTGTCAGTTTTATTTAATGAATAACTACAATTTATTAAAAAATATTAAGAAATAATGAAATTTTTATTTTTTGAAATTATATACGTAAATATATTAAACTTTCATAGTCTTTGGATTGACTATATTAATTTTACTAGCAAAATCTAATTCCACAATAAATGTTACATGAAACCTAATTTATATGTTTTTTATTAGGCAAGAGGTTATTTATATGTTGTTTGAAATTCCTCAATTCCTTTCAATGTATTTTTAACTTAATTTTTGATTCCATGCTTCTGTATAATTTCACACAATGTTTATTATAAATGTATCCATAATTCATTTTTTTAATCTTAAAGACCTTGAAAACTTCAAAATTACTTCAAATTTGAAATATTTTTCAAATACAAAACTTGAAAGTAAATTTTAAAAATTAAATATTTTGGCACATCGTGAAAATT
Organism: Ceratodon purpureus; assembly: GCA_014871385.1. Lineage (NCBI taxonomy): Eukaryota > Viridiplantae > Streptophyta > Bryopsida > Pseudoditrichales > Ditrichaceae > Ceratodon > Ceratodon purpureus. The sequence continues at coordinate 20,204,179 of CM026421.1, forward strand.
CTATATATTTCTGCGTATTTTTTCACAAAGTCTAAATTTTAATATGCAATTATGTCTTTTTAAAATTATAATTTTTAAACAATCAAATGAAATAAAACTTTGGTAATTTGACTGCCCTTGTGTTTGACTGCGTAGCGTCTCGAACCAATAATTTTAGTGGAGCAACAAAGAAAGGTCTTGTGAAGAGTGCAACCTCATTTGCTCTAAACAAGTGATTGAATGAACACTGTTCATTAAGTGAGACACTTGTTTCGTCAAAGTTTTATGTTTTTATTACAATGGAAATTATTTAGAATATATAATTACTTTGACAATGCAAAAATGACATTAATGAAATTATTGGATTAGTTTTTGTTTTTACTATGTTGTTTTGTAATGACTTATTGAAATGATTTTGCTTTGGTACTGTGGTTCAAAAAATTTGCAATTGCTACGCCATTGCAATACGCTTCTCATATAAAAAATTAATAATATATGTACTTCTACATACTATGTCTTTCTGTCAATTTGTAAGACAATAATTCTGCTAAAGCCCTTAATAAATATAATTTTTTATTATATAGATGTAGTGTTTTGAAATCTAAAAGCACTATAGTCAATGCAAAAAATACTTCGATAGAATTGATGCATTATTTTATTGCAAGTTTGTCTATTCCTGAAGAATTTTTAGTTTTTATGAGAAAATTGCGCTTATTTTTTATTTTTTATTTTTATAGTTTTTGTTTTAGAAAAATATTGAAAATATCCACAAACGGCTTGAAGTAGTCAAATATCTTAAAAAACAATTTTTTATACTTATATTTTTCTACTCTTTAAATATATGATTTTTTTTGTTTTTTTGTTTTTGAAATTATTTTTTATACAAACTTGCTATCTATGTAAAGTAATATTATTCATCATTAAAAGGATGTTAATGTAGTACCAAAACACTCTCAAACCTTCTCATCATTTTCCTTTCTTATAATTCAATTTTATTTTATTAGATTAGACTATCAGTATAGATTATGGAATTAATCTTTTAAATGTTTTCTCTAAATTCAATGCTAAATTAGAAGTACATATGTTATTTTTTTTTAAAAACTAAAATTATGTATATACATTAATATCATTATACAAAATCATGAAAGCCACCTATTTAAAGAATAGCTACTTTTGACAATATTACTTTTCCTACAAGTGTGATGCAAGAAAAGAATTATAATTTTCCAAAAATACTACCTTTTCCCATGCTTATATATAAATAAAAAAAATCACAGTCAAATCAACACCATATTATTAAATCAATGGTACATGTATATAAAGCGGGTACATACTCTACAGCATTTGTAACTCTCATCCACAAGGGCTCTCCACTTCTTTCGGAGCTTTATATGAATCACATGAATAGTCAAGTTTATTTGACCTCCAAATACAGAAACACCAAGGTAACCTCGGCATTGAGTGCGGATAGGTGCCTGAACTATTGGTTAAAGATCAGTTTTGGAACAACCGAACTTCGAAAATTGAGTCCTTGGTCATAGGTCCTTCCTCCACGGTCTCAGAAAGCTCTACGTTTTCAATATTACCTTGACAAGGTTTTCGGCCACACTGGTCCAAAACTCTGACATCCCAATATCAACCCACTTGGACGGACTCCGTTGATTTGCAAATGTCATTCAAACTGTGGTCTGCACATAGACGTACTTGTGCATGATACGTATGCATGTGGGGCCTGCCACAAAATTAGTTTCAAATTCCCACATTGTACCCTTTTCGTATTATATATCTTTTTGAAGAATTCACTGGCCCCACTTACTATGATTTTCCATACATACGACATGATAAAGCATTCTAATGTCCATAACATTCTGTTGGCTTCTAGTCATAAAGCAATTGCATGAACCTCATGCATTTATTGCAGATTCAATGACTTATGTGACCTCATTTCTATTTACATATATGCAAAGTGGAATGAATGTGGAGGTCTAAGTCTCACAGCTACTGCATTTAATTGTTGTTTCCGAGCCTATTAACTTGGTATCAAATCATTCACAACTTTACTTGTTTTTCCTGTTTGGTTACAACTAGTAAATTATCTTGCAAGTTTTCTTCTCACCCTGAATGTTTTTGATAGATTATGTCTTGTATTTTCATTTAAGTCAAGGAAGTTCATCTGATATTGATTTAAAACAAAGTGGCTGATTTTTGCATTGAGAAATCTTGAACAAAACATTGAGAGTAGTCAAGATTTGAGAATACTAATTTCACATTCAAAAATTCTACCAAGTGAACGCCTGTTTTCATCAGATATGACATCTAAACGGTAATCCCTAATCGACAAGACCTACAACCATGGATTACAATATACATTTCTTGCTAGATCTCATAGTTGTAAGAAAGTGAAAAAATAAACTTTTACACATGTAATGTAAATTTGAAAAGTTCAAATGGAACACAAAATTAGACTTCATGAAATTGATTTGTTTATTTATAGGCAAATATATCTTGAATTTTCCTGATGATGTTTTTAACCCCTAACTGGCTGTGACCATTTCTCACCAAAAACCTTCAAAAACTGTCATTTCTAAAGCAAGAGTAAACAAACCAAAACTAAAGCTTTCTTTGAATTTCCAACCGTAGAATCTGACTTAGGACTTCCAAAAAATCATGCTCAAAAGCTTTCAATAGATTTGACCTTATGGATTAAAAGGTAATAGAATTTGAAGTAAGAAACATTGTTTTTTTTTATTCTTCCAAAACATGATCAGCAAACTTTGACCTCACTTTGTGTAAATGTTTTGTAATATCCCATCCTCCCTGGAAAAACCAAATTGGCCTGAAAATACCAATGTTGGACCCTAGACTTTATGATGGGCGCATGCAACTATTTCTTTCAGGTGACCTACCATAAACCAAGGCATTTGAATGTAACCGTTCGATGATGGACTTGTGGCTGCTCAGAAATTTGAAAAAGGGTAAGAGATGACAAATAAAGTACAAGGAAAGGTCCTTTCGAGTTATCACTGATATTGATTTCTAAGGGATCTGCCAAAGCACCCGGTCAAATATATCTTAAACCAATTTGATTTTTCCACGGAGGGTGAGATATAAAAGTTGGAGGTTTTGTACTAATATGATGTACATGATGTTAGTTACTTATGCAAAAAATAAAAAGATTTAACAAAAAAATGTAGCATTGTGAGAAAAATTGTGTAAAGAACAAGGGTTCATGTTATTGCCAATACCCATTTTATTTTTTTGGTAAACTTTTTTTTGTTAAAATACAAATCCATGCGGTCAAAACAAAGATGTATGTTTATTATAAAGGTAAAAAAAGAAAAAAAAAGAAAAAAACAAAATTTCTATCTTTTATGTGATAAAGATTTTTTTTTCCTGCTTGGTCAGAAAAGTTGAGAGAACTTTGGTTCCTTATATAATGAAAATCTTCCACAATATAACATTTTTTTTTTTTTTTTTAATAATCTTGAAGATAATCACGTAAGTTACTCGCATAAAAAATTCCGAAGGTAGTTGAAGGGTGTATCAAAATTTTGGAGCTACCCGAGAAGTAGGAAAAACCGCTTCAAACATCATAAATATTTTTTCCTTTGTCTAGTGCAAAAATAAATTATACTCCCACAAAGCTCTTGCAATTTCCTACGTCTACAAGAAAATTCAAAAATTCACATCCAAAATTGACATTGTAGGAACCTTCCCAAAATCTCAAAACGCCCATTCTAAGACAATGGCTGTTTAGGGGTTAAATACGTAAGGCCTTGTATAAATTGTCAATTACGTATGAAAAATGAGGCACCTAAAAACTATTCGCAACAAAAATCAGATGAAAATTGAATGTAGATCCATGGACTTGTTTAGATCCGATAGCGGTAATAGGCGCACGTTCTGGGCAGGCAGTGTCCAGATACACGAGACGGAAATGGGGTCACTCACCAGGTGAAAAGAATAACATTACTTGTAACACAAGTGAGTTCTCTGCTTTTCGAAAAGCATGGTGGGCATGGATGAAGAAGTGATCAACAAGCAACAACCAACTCACAGAGAACAGATGAAAAGTTCACTTTCGCTGGTCGACTTTCGATGACGCCTTTACCGTCGATGGCGAATCCTGGCCCTTGATCTTGACTCACTAGTCATGCTTTTACCGCAGTTCTCGAAACCAATCCAACAGATAAGGAGTGGGCTCCACTTTTTACTAAAACATTCCCCTCCGTCGATGAATCTCTGCCTTTGACCGTGTTCACGAACTTCATCACATCTGACGGTCACTGACCACCTGTTGCCCATCGGGCAACTTTCCGTTCAAATATCTCAATCCTCACTTTCGTAGATCTCGAGGTTTGTCTGTGATGAAACTCTGGTTACCGGTTGTGCTGGTGGTCTTTCTTTATCACGAAATTCTTTTCCTTTTATCTTTCCCACAAAACCCCCGTAGATCTATGCAAGTTGGACGTAGTGGAGACTTTAAAGTTTACGTTTCGTAGATGGCAATGAATTTAGGTACAATGACGGTTTGAAGTACATCTCACCTCGATGGTTTATGAACATTTAGTAATCAAAGTCTACCATCGCATAGATTCTGTTGTCTTCATGACCTTTCATTTCGTAGATCAGGAAAGGTGAGATGAAGCAGCGATGAAGATGTTCCTTTGATATGATGTTGGAAGTCTACGTGTTTTGGGAACGTTGGGTTGGAGATTTGCAGGAAGCGGAGGGGCGGGTGACGCCATAGCCAGGGCTGGGGAAGCTTTTAGCGAGGACAGCCTGAAGCGTGGTGCGAGGCTTGGGAAGTAACAGAGAAGGCTAGGAAGGTGAGTCATGCGCCTGGAGTTAATAATATCTGTAAGTTGGCTGACACACAGGGCATGATGAGGCAGCGCAGGGACGGTTCGGACGATGGGTGGCGAGACGGTACAGCTCGCGTCTTCAATGCCTGCTCAAGTTGCGTTAATGCACTTCTGACAGCGCCTTTTCGGTTTCACATGTTCCTCAGAGGCCACAGCAACATGGTCCAGAGAAGGAGAGCCAGAAAAAAAAATGGTGCAGAAATAAGTTAAGCCCAGGATGGGTGATGGGATGGCATGACATGATATTACGAGGTGGAAGAAACTTATTTAGAGGGACAGAGGTCGAGCGTTGAGGTCTGCATCTGTCCGTCCTTGACCAACACTGAGGGGTTGCCGATCTCTGTGTACGTTGCAGGCAAGGCAGGGAAGCACTGAGCAGGCAGGGAGCAACAGGGTTGCGCTTGAGTGGGAATTAATTGTCGTCTCGTGGACTCAGAGGAGAATTTAATGAAAGTGTTTGGGTAATATTGAAGTCGAGGGATTTGGGCTGTTACAGAGGAGGTTATGTTAGAGTTGGGGTTTTGTGTGGAGGAGATAAGGTTGCAAGTCGTGGATCGGGGTACGGGGATGTGATGATGATGGTGATGGAGATGGTGATGGTGATTTATCGAAGGATGCGGAGTGATGTGGAGTGGTGTCATTCAGATAACCTGGTTGCACATGGAGACGTAGTTCCGTATTGATGAAGTCCTGCAATTGGGGTTTGGGATTGTCTGCGGGCCTTTACTGCACGTTTGTTTGTATCGTTCGTGGGACAGGTGATATACGGCGATGGGTAGTACTTTGTGATTGCTCGACGACGCTGTCACTTGTAAGGGTGTGACGGTGGGTTCTACGGATGCCGATGATGTTGCAAACATGTATTGTCTTACTCGAGGTTTCCAGGCGGAGCTATCGGGAGAGATGCTCACTGTAGGAGCATGGCTGTTGTGTTGCACGTCATGGAGCGTAACGGCAGCGTGTAGATACAGATGTCCCTACCTCCTTGTATCGTGGGGTTGTCTACCTTGGGGCAGGGTGAAACCTCAGAGGCTCTTTCAGATTTTGGTTTCGGTAGTTGGTCATCGACAATGTACAGGTGATGCATCGGCACATTCCTTTTGCTCCCTCCAGCGGTTACATGACACAGGATTTTGGATGGGGTGATCTGAGGCAACAAAAGTTATCAACACTTTCCCTGCATGGAAGGATGTGCAGGATATTCAAGGCCCGCTCTCTTGTTTTCCCCTCATGTTTTGATGATCAGTTGGATCCGTTAACGTACTTGGTAATGGCACACCATCGCGGTAAATGTTACAGTGAGGAACCGTCAACCTGTAAGTTGTGGCTCTTTCGGGATCTGGGCCTTGCCAGCAAGTTTGGCGCCCATGTCCATTTGAGCAGATTCCTGTTTGAGATGTTTGGTTGATTTTTTCGCGGTTGATAATCATGGCACGTCTGGTTGGTATATATGTCTTTTTCCATAATATGTTAGCGAAACATGTTACAGTTCAATCGAACATGTCTCCGATAGCTGGATAAAATATATTATAATATCCTTGACATGACTTTAAATATTGCGCAGCGCAGCAGTGCTTTTGACAACTTTGGAATATGACAGATTGCAATTGAGTGGCGGATCTCGCTGAAAGTGTGTTGATGAATCTTCGTCACAGATCTGATATGGTTCATGCTTCCTGTATTGTTAAGCGTGCCGTGCTCTGGCGGATAGAAGTATCTTCAAAGACGTGGTTGAGCCGATAGTGAATAGTTTATATTCCCTGTTGGAACTGATGGAGTGTGGATCACACGATTCAGACATGAATTTAGTTTTGCTGGAGTCGTGGTATGAACGTGAAAGATTATTTATTGCCCACCATGCAATTTTTCCTGGTTTCAAATCCTTATTTGTTCCGACAGACTTTTATCTTGACCTAACATGCAGTTTTGGATGGCAGGCTCGTGGATTACAATTACAGCCTGGTCCTGGTATGTGTTTCTGCCCGATATTTGTCTTCACCAGGTACTTAGACTCAGAAACTCAAAGCAAGCAAGCTAGCATCTTCTCAAATGTGAGGATTTTAATAATTTCTATGAAAGATAGATGGAAACTTGGGTTTGTGTGCCAACAAGCATTCAACAAAGAAGTTAAATATTCTGGACATGATGGCAACTTTGGTCTTTTACGCCTCACCATGCGAAGCTGTAAACATCCGCCTTCTTCCAATCGATTGGAAGATCTGCCGCAGAAGCTCCAGGAGCTCGCCACTTCGTAGATCCCATCATCTTCTGAGTGGGCTTTGAGGATTTATCTACCTTCAGCTTGGCCAATCTAAAATCTGTCAATTTCACATCTGCAAACCCGGAATCATGGAGCTCTATTTTCTTCGAAGGAGCTACAAGGATGTTATACGATTTCAGATCGCAGATATTCCATGCTCCGCGCAATCTGCAACATCATGTCGACTGCCGCTATGGCACAACACCCTCTGGACTGGTCCATGGCTCCTTGATGAAATCTAAAAGGGTCATTATTATCATCTCCATCAGAAATGAGGTTTGAAGCGACTCACTTATGAAGATCAGCTTCACAATGTGGGGATGGTTCAATTTGGCCAAACGCTCACTTCTAGCAAACACTCCTTTACTGATCCCCCGTGGTCCGAAAAATTTCTTTGCACATGACATGCCGATCCAGTTCACCTCGATCGCTTTTCGCAGAATTGGCTTATGAGATACTCCGGGATGTCAACACCTTGAACATCGTAGCCTGACAAACTCTCCTCGCGCTGAAGGAAATACTGCGCAAGAAACTCGTCTTCCTCACCTAATCCAGGTAGTGCAAGCAGGACTGCATGTTTTTCTTAAGCATTCTGCATCCCCTTGGGCGACAAATCAGTGATGTTTTGTTCAACACATCGTTTTCACTAATTTCAACAAGATGGTGTCATAATCTCCAAGAAATTTATATTCATGAATCATGAATTAATTTAGAACGAACTTACCTGGAAACAACGTCAAGGGTGAACGATTCTATCTCCGAGACTTTTGTAGTCTTCGAAATAGCGACAGGACCTGTTTCTCTCAAAGAATTCCATATTTATAATCATGGAAAAATGATTAATTATGGCATCTCAGGTAGTCTTCTTTCAATTTAAATTTATGCTGTGCCTGTGGATACCAGGAAATAGTAGAGAGAGGACTTGAAATTGCGAAAGCTCAAAATTACAATTTTTATTATTCCCTCTTTGACTGAAAGCATCAGCTTTTCGCGATAACTGTTCGGTTTACTCAACATCAGGGACATTGACAGGTTCATGATAAGGAATTGTTTATATGCAAATTCCATTGAATTAGTGCTTTCCTTCCCTGTGTCACATGAAGCGGGTGCGAGGAGTTGATCTTGTACCATTGTTTTCTTCTGCTTTCTCCAGTCTCATCCTCGTTCCATTGCTTTTCAACTTCTGATCCTACAAGCGTGTGCATGCTCTCTTCCAAGGGTCCCTTTCTCTTTCAGTCAGGAAGACCATAGCTCTGATATTACTAGTGGAAAGAAAGATGGTCGGGGGCGACTAGTTAGTATACCAGTGAGCTGGTGGATTGGCATTTCACACCAGCTCATTGATATATTTGCTGGTCGGCCTATACCATCTTTCCACTAATGTATTTGGCCTTGGCAAGCACTGAACTGCCATTGGGTCATGGTGGCCTTAGCAACATCAATGAGTCAATAGATGACCAATCTACACCAATTTGTTGAATTTTTAGAGAAAACCAGAGAACAAATAATGAAATAGTTTTTGTTCCCACTTTAGATCGATATTGTCTAGGATGGGTGTCATTCTGTCTACCTGGTTACCATTACACAAATCTCTTTTCTTTCCTTAATTTTGCGGCAAAAACAGAAATATATTGAACACACGAGGGGAAACTACAAAAAAAACAGAAACATATTGAACTAAAAGAAAAGGCACAGTCCTTACACATTATTATATCAAATCAAACGATTGTATTGATAGAGCTCATTGCATTCGCCAGTCCTCCATCAACCAGTAGATCGACTCCCTCACCGAGTGGGAATCTAGAGGTAAACAAACAAGAGTGTTCCAGAAACTAACTAGCTACTCTCGCAAACCATAGGCAGGCCAAGCCAACGCTTGGAATCACGTAAAAGAAAACTGGAATATTATAAACAGGGAAGACATGCATTGGTCGATATTCGGTTTCAAGAGAACTGAGTATATATCAAATTGAGGCTAGATTTGGCTTCTTTCAGGGATATATCGAGGTACTAGTAAAATGTCGCTTACATTGCAAGGTATACTACATTCTTTCACAAACAGGATAGCTCAGAGTGAGTTATCACCTATTTTACAACGCTGAAGGTCTTGAACAACATGAGTAGCACCATGTCCGAAGAAAACTGTGTCTTCTTTGCCGTACATTCTTGTGTGTCCGAGAGCTACGATCAGACGATGTCCTGCACAAACGTCACCAAAAAAATTAAGACATTTCCATATCATTGGCATCATATTTGAAAGATTTAGAACAACGGCTCTCTTAAAATCATGATGCACAGCTTGTACGCAAGTGTAAGTCGTGAATGATTGATACCATTAAAGAGATCTAGGATCAGTAAATGGCAACAACGGAACAAGCAGCATGATGGCCTTAAGTATAGGCAAACAGAGCGGGGTGTAAGAATTTTAGTCTGGTTTAGTACGCTTACGGGGTACAGATGATCGAATCATGTATACTTTGGCGCTCCTTCTCAGACTGTAATACTTCAGTGGATCTTGCCATAATTACTGGTGCTGTGAGGGCTCTGACAAAGTTACCCTGAGAATCTAAGAACTTAGTGTTGTGTAAAAACACTCCATATGTTGCGGATCCTGTGACAAACTCCATGTTATCATCTTTTTCATCACGCTCCAGGCCTCTTTCCGAAGTATGCAAGATGGGCTCTTTCATTCCCTCAACTGCTGGTTCTTCAGGTTTCAGAAAAGTATCAGATCCCTTTTCCACCTGTTGCGCTTCATTTTTGTAGTTTGTTTCCCACTCATCTGCGTCTTCACTGGTCAAAGCATCCGAAAGCTGTACGGTTTGAATGCCATTACTTAGCTTAAAATCTTTTCCAACTTCTTCATTTTTGAAGAGCGCTCCTCCTGATTCTACAAGAAGGGTCCCCTTGTTCGGCAACTCCTCGTCTTCCTCCAGGAAGGCCGAGTCAGTCAAAAATTGAGTAGACATGTCCTTCATAGGTTGTACATCCTCAGGTGCAGGTGGTATCATGTCAGAGTACTCGTTGTTGTGCTCCAAAGGGTGCCTATTCTTGCTACAGTCACTCTCGAAACCATACGCTGAGAGCTTGTGCACTGCGGAAGCTGCTTGCATCTCTTTATAATCTTCATACTCGGAGGGGCGACTAGTTTCACTCTCACCAATTTGTAAGTCCGTTGTGGGATCACAGATGCCAAAAGCTTCATTTTCCTCTGCCATACCGTGCGATGACTCTTTAGTATTACTGTAATTTACTCCATCCAGAACCTGCTTGATATCTTGACCTTCCGCGTCTTGAGCTTGACTAGGTAATAAAACTTCGTCTACATGCACAACCAAATCTTTCTCCTTATCAGGCTTGACTTCATCATGACCATGTCCCATTGGATAGAGCATGCTCCCGTCACAAATGTCTGAAGTAGTGACACAGATAGCTCCTGCTACTCCAGCTCCATTGTCTCCGGGACATGATGAATGATCATGTTCGGGAATCTGCAAAACATACTCTTGCCCTGAAATTTCCTTACTTTGAGATTCAAACAATGCTAATTCTGAAGAACTAACACTTAAAACAGGCATATCTCCACGTTGAGCGGGAAGCGGATTTGCTTCTTTAACATGCTTTGGTTCGCCCATTTCGAAATCATTGACTTCAGCCTTGTCGACAAAATGTACAGAATGTGAAGGTATCTCCTCTGCTAGCTGTTTACATTCAGTGTCATGGCCTTCATCAACTTGGTCAGAAAGCGAGTTTCTGCCTTCCTCATCAATGGTTGAAAACAAGTTGGAAGAACTGGTGCCGGGAGTGGCACGTTCTTGGAGATCATTTTCGATAGTACTAGCAGGTTCGTCTTCACTTTTGGTCGATACCAACTGATTAGAGATGTGTTCAGTAGCCAAGTTCAGCCCATGCTGGTCACCAGGAACACCTTCTTCATCATCCTGCTCGGAAGGTGAATACTTCAGCCCATCTGTGTGTGGAGTCACTTCAAAGTCATCCGGATGTTCAGCAGAGTGCTTTAAACCAGAACCCATTTCAGCTTCAGGGTCGCGCAAATGATCCTCACTCTTAAAGCCTTCAGAATCGGTCTTGGCTGAATCAGTGGTGAAAGCTTTCTCTTCCTCGTCATGTGCGTGTTGAAAATGATTGTCACCAGAAGGATTCACCTCATTGTCTCCAGAAACTGTACACTCGTTCTCCATGGCAGACGAATTGCCGAAATCACTGCTGAGTGCCTCACTACGGAGAAATGATTCGCTAGCATTATGGGACATCTGGAAGTCCGCTGCGTCGACCACAAACGGTTCGTTCCTTTGACTTGGTACTTCAACAAGAAGCTCAGCGCCTTTGAATTCCTCGACTCTAGTATAAAAAGGAATTTTACTCTCGTTCTGAACCGATTCCTTGGAAGGCAAGCCATCTTCGACACAATCCTCCTTGAGAAGAGCATGTGTAACGACATCGCTGTTAAGGGACACTAAGGGATCATTTACAAGATCAATTTGTTGACTTCCACCATGGATTGGCAACTGCTGAGAAGACTGCGGCTCACAATCTTTCATGCAAAGGTACGCCTCCGACAAATTCCGCAAAGAAGTTTCACCTTCAACGCCGCTGACATCTAACTCTGCATCACTGTGGCTGGGGTTTTCCAGTTCTTTTGTTCCATTTTCGGACAGATGTTTCCAATCCGCCTCTTCGTTTACGTTTTCACTGAGCAGAGTCACGGTGTGGATGACTCCAGGTCCTTCGGGGTCTTGATCCTTCTGTTCAGACAAAGAACGTGTAGCCACCATTGAACCAGGTGCATGATCTGTAGATACTCCTGCATCGGTGTTCACAGGCCGGGAACACAAGTTTTCGCTTTCATTAATTTTAGACGACGAAACTACTTCTGACGTGATGGCATCTGACGATCCGTCCTCACAATGGGGACACGGAGATAGAAGGGACGCTTCAGAAGCAACAGTATTGGGGGAGGCTGCAGAATCCGATGTAGGATATGGTCCGTTTCCAGTGAGACAATTGGCTAAGGTCATGCCAAGGTCATCCAAAGAAGTCGACTCACTCGTCACATCCGGCACCGCACAACCTTCAGATTGCAGAGAGGAGCGGGAGGCTATGTCTACATTGTCATTTCTGGACAACTTTGTGAGGTCAAATGTAACCGAGTTATAACTGGGAGTATGCAACTCTGCACCTTGTTCAAAGTTGAGCTCAGGATTTCTGGCATGCTCATCAAGACCTGTTTTCTCAGCTTTCTGGGCCTGGTTTGCATCTTCGCAAATGATAGGTAACAGTCCAGAAGAGGAACTTCTAGAGAGATGTTCTCCATTTTCCACACGAGAGAGGTCCCTATCCTCATGTAAGAATGTAACTGGTACGAAGGGCGTGGTTTCTTCTATTCCTTGTGCTCTTGCAGATGGCAAGGAGATTTCAGCATCAGATTCATCGTCAGAACTAGAAGAATTCCGGAGATTTTCTGAGGAAGTGGAGCTGGAAATATCATCATCTGAAGAGGAAGTGGAGCTGGAAATATCATCATCTGAAGAGGAAGTGGAGCTAGAAATATCATCACTTGAAGAGGAAGTGCTTTCGTCATCGCCGCCATCGTCGTAACCATCAGAAAAAGATGATTGTGATAAGGTATCAGTTCCGGTTTCTACAATACCCCTTGGATAAGTGGGTTCCTGTTCTTGAAATTCCATCTCTCCCTCTGCTTGAATACTTGACTTTTCCACTAAATATTCTTCGTTACGTTCTACAGGTGACGAATAATTTGCTTCCTTGTCTTTGATTAGAGCTGACACCAAGAGACTGTCATCCTCCACAGAGGAAGTAGGGATTAGTATGATAGGGGATTTTCCATCTTTAACTTCGTCCCCTTCGCGAACATCCACTGCTCCAACTCCATCGACACCATCCACTACTCCAGCCCCTTCAACTCCATCCCCCTTAAGACAATCCACTGCTCCATCCCCATCGACAACTTCCAATGATCCATCTCCTTCGATAGCTTTCACTAGTCCACCTCCTGTAACACCATCCACTGCTTCATCTCTGCCATCATTATTGGTTCCTAGTAAGAACTTTCCTTTACCCTCTTCTGGGTTGTCCATCCTATTCTGAATGTTATCTTCTAGTTCTTTTGAATCTCCGGTATACTCAAGGTTTTCTAATTGTATAGATGCGGATTCTTCTAACCGGGAGCTAGATTCCAGCTCCCCAACCGCAGCTTCTGGTACAGACAAGTAAGGCTCTCCCTGCATAAACGAGCACGCTTTACATCAGTGATAACTAGGCGGAAACTTGAAGACAATTGGTTGATGTTCATTATTTGCAAATTGACCGGTGTTTTCGGCATTCAGATAGCACAATAGACCACTAACAAGAGCGATTTAAGATAGTGAAGTACTCAGCTAAAAAGATAATCTTAACTAAGCAAGAAGATTTGGCACTCAAACTACTGTGGGGGTGATGTATGGTTGTTGGAACAATCTGGTCTGCACTTCCTATTTACTTCTTCCGACTTCTGACATCTACAGTTTAAGAAATGTATGTAAAACCGAAAATTAAACACCTTGAGAAATCGTACCTGTGGGGATTTACCACCTTCAGTATCATGGAGAGATGAAGCTACATTATTTTGGACGATTGAGTTTTCAGAATTTGTTCCTGGCATGAATAAAACAATGAGTCGTGAGAATGACGAGAGCTGGTAATTACCAGAATATCAGTGTATGTGCTGTTTTGCTTTGGGTCTTAGAACCAAGGTTGATTATGACACTCGGTTGTATCCACAATACTTGCATGCTTCATACATACGACGCCTTCAAGTTGAGCTCAGAATACCAAAAAATTGAAGGAACTCTGCGATATGCAGTAAGCATAACAAATACAAATGCTAAGATAGGGAAAGCAGCGAAGTGGAAAACCTTGTATAAGTGATGACGAACTTGATACTATGACTTCACCCTCGTTGTGACTTTCTCTAGTTGGGGCAAGTTCCTTTTGCACATCATGCTCACAACTTCCCACCGATGAGCTGAGTTCTGAGACATCTAAACTCCCATCTTCAACTTCCTTAGCAGGAGGACTATCGGTACTAGTCACTGTAACATTTACGTGGTCGGGAGTTGGCACCGATGATTCATCGAACTCACTGTTGTGAGATTGAGAGTCTTTGGCTTCCTGAACTTCTTTGCACTCGTCACTTTGCAGCTTTGTTTTTATGGGAACTTGCGGAGTTGGCATATCTACCATCCTGACGACACCCACCCTATCTTCTGACAGATGAAGATAGTCCTCTGAGATTTGAGTAAAATATAAAATAGTCTAAAAATGGTTGGTTTACAAATCGACACAATCTGAATCTGAATCTCTACAATCACATCAAAGTCTAGGAGATTAACCCAAGGCAAATCGTCAGTCGCTGAAAAACAAGGGCTAGAAACATACCTTCTATTCCTTCCTCGAAACTGAGTGAATTATCAGTAGAGTTGAGCTCCTCTCCATTCTTTTCATAAACTCTCTGTTCTGAATCGTCAACATTGTTTCTTTTGGATGGTAGAGAGGACAAAGACACGACGATATCTTTCTCTGGAATCTGTCTTTCATGGTTACTCGAAGAAAACACATCACAGACTGGCACTTCACTTTCTAATATGTTACCAGCTGTATCTTCACGCCCACCTATTCGAGTAGAAAATTCTTCAAACGGAACCTCAGCATCAACATTCCGAACACTCTTATCAAAATTTTCATGAGAAAAGTCTAGTCCGGATTCGTCTAAGCTGTTCGAATGGCTTCCGACACGACCAAGAGGCAGGAATGCCACAGTTGTCTCCCTGTTTCTTTTAACTCCAGCATTGCCCTCAGCGACTTGAGTCTTCCCCACACTCTGGCCTCCATTTGGTTCATCAACCGCAAAAGAAATTGAGCTTCGAGGGATGTTGATGGACAACCCTTTGCCAAATTCTTCTATATTCACATTCGAGCTCATACTACAAGGGAGAACTGTGGCAAGTGTGTTGTGACCTGCTGTTGGAAATTCTTTAAAATTCTGTTCAGCGGCATGATCATTGCCATCACAGCCATCAGGGGCTGCAGAAGTCGAAGAGCTTTGAGGTCTACTTCTCGAGAAGACGTTATTTTCTTCGGCTTCATGCGAAGATGGCTTTTCGCTTGAATACGCTCCATCTATCGGTAGCAGTTCAGGTGTCCCGTCGTCATGCTTTCTGAACTTTCCAAAACCAGTATTGATCTCTTCGTCATGCTCCGCAAGAGGTTGAAGTCTCTCGCCATACGATTGAGAAAGACCAACGTCTGAATCCGGGTAGTGGGAAGATAAGGATCTTCTCGGAGGAGCTGCCCTTGCATCCTCCCGAACAGTATCTGGCAATGAGGGTGGAGAAAAGCTAAAAGTTTGAGTCTTTCTTGGCGAGGTCAATCTATAAGAAGGTATTTTCCCGGGACTTGATCCCGACATTCTTTCCATAGAAAATGGACTCTGGGGGCTAGAATCGCTCTTTCGGGGACTTAGGTTAGAGAAGCTTTGTCGAGGACTCAGATTTGAGAAGCTTTGCCGGGGGCTCAGATTCGAGAAGCTTACACGAGGGCTTTGGAGCGGACTTGGAGCTGTAGAACCTCTTAAGGAACCAAAAGCAGGACTTGATCTCACAGAAGAGTGCCACTGTAGGTCTATAGCATCCAAAATATCGTCGCTTGTAAACTCGGGAATGTCCTTGGATGCCAGAAGAGGTCGCACGAGCTCGAGCAGGTTAATGAGTGTGTCAGCAATGGCATCACATCCATACTTCTGGAAGTGAGTAAGGATCAAAGGTGCCACCGAAATACCTGAAAACAAATGCCACCTTAGCCTTTGGAGAGTATATTTTACTCTTCTTACTGGCCTCAACAATTCTCTCACCCAGAGTACAAATGAACCTGTAGGACCTTCTACAAAAGACTATTCAATCTTGAAAATCTTCTGCAGTTCAAGATGTGCTCATTAAAAACAGGTGCAATTACTAGCAAAAGACCACAAAATCCGAAAGAAAAGTGTATGACCTTGAGCAGCCAAGCCAAAGAGAAGGCTTGAGATAGTTTCCTTGTGCGCGTGAAGTCGATCTTTCGTAGGTTGCTTCAAAAATTTCTGTAGACATTGGACGCAACTTTAATCTTCAATCTTAAAGTTCGATGACTAAACAGATTATGACTGTAATCTACTCATGGTGCTCAATCCAGCAGCACAACGGGAAATCGACTCTTGATTTAAGCAGGAGTAGAAATTTTTGCCAATATGCACTATTTGTGATAAGCATTCCAAACGTAAATGAGGCTCCAAAGCATAACCATACTAGCATTCAGACTAAAACTCAAAACTAAGCAAAGCTGAAGCGCATTACATACGGATTGAAGACCTTTCCATTTAAAAAAATTGGTGAAAGAACAGTAGTGGTTCTCACTTGAGATTCAGGATAGGAGGAGTCGTAGATCATCTCCGCAAGCATTTGCAGCTCATAGTTCTCCACTTCTAACTTAGTTTGTACATCGTTCTGCTCATCACAATTACAGATTCAAATCGTAAGAACATGACTTCCAGGCTTGCACTATTGTGAGTACACCGCAAATATTTATTCATTGCCAGTGTTTTTGTGCTAACTTTCCGATTAGTATGTAGCTGTTATATTCTGTGAAAAAATACGGCCGAAGGCAACGAGTGATTGCTAAGCAGGCTGTTCAGTATTACTGAGCTCTCTCAAGTACTGAGCTCTCAAGGTTGTCTTGCACCTCGCACCTAAATACCTTGCTATTGCTTCCATGCTGTTAGCACACGATTAAGCGAAACCTGTCAATAAAGAAGAAAACTATAGGAAGAAACCAATACAAAAGGACTTGAGGAGATCCTATAATGATGGATAAAGGAGCTCATTGCGCTGATTGATGAGCGGAAGATGTTCGCTGGAAGTTTGAACTGAAGTACAAGAAGCTGCAACGTACCAACTCCGCTTCGAAAGTCTCGTTCACAAGAGCCGCAGACTTCTGCTTCTCCCTCAGCCTCTCGGACCCGGAGAAAACCTTGAGTAAAAACGCCATCTTCAGAACCTCCGAAGCAGGTCTTTCGTGGATCTTATCAAACAGAGCTACGCAACTCTATCATTATAAATCCTACACCTCCTGTTCGACGCATTCTGGAGCAAGCTGCTGGAGACGAAGTGCAAGTAAACATGAGGTTCTTCAAGCCTCCAAGGAGTTTTAAGAGTCGAACAAGAGTGTCAACGTCCACCAACTAATGCACCAAAATATCCCATAACTCTAACCTCCGGTATCCTAACACAAAATCCATAGTGACCAAGAGAAAATCCTCAAGAGCAGCTTGCCAAGCGCGGGTTCTGCATGTAAACTTCCAGTAGGATCATTCAGGGAATGCCATGCCCCCACATCCCCTCCACATACCCAAACATTTTCTCCAAGAACAGCCAATGGCGGGAAGAACCTGTCAGACTTTTGAACCCAGTAACAGAAACCTCGACTTCAAGTGCCAAGTGATACACTGCTCCTCAAGAATGAGGAGATTTTCGAAACCAAGAGTGACTTCGAAGAAAGAACAAAGTACACAAAGAGATAGCACGGAATTCGAAGCTCACGAACACCGTCTGCAGAGCATCATCTCTGTCGTCATTAACGCCAGGAATTTCAAACATTAAATCAAACCACACATGTGAGCGCCTCACTGTCGCCGTCGTGTCACGTGTGACAATCTGCACAATGTGGGTGAATGTATCCTCGTCAGAAGCCAGAACATGCTGATTGGAGACATTGCTGCAGGTCAATGCACCTTCTAGTTCTCCGAGCCAATACTAAACTCAGCAATATCTGATGCTAATTAAGTCCAGCTCGAGGAAGAATATCTTGTGCGCTGTGGCACCACTGTATTCATTTGTGTCCAGACACAGGTGGCCACAGAGATAGTAATCAACAGAGAATTGAAGAGGCCCACAGTTTCTCGAATTATGCTATCAATACACATTCGAACAGTACAACCTCAGCAATTGAATTGAACACTCCAGAACATGGAAGGTATGTAGAATAACACCACAAAATATACCTTACTGCACAATCACCCTTCAGCACTTGAGTGACCAAAAACTCGTTGCTTGGTGACATGAGCACATCGAAGTTGAAGATGACCAATTTCTACTACACACATCGAAAACGGAGAAGATACCAAGTGCGAGCACAGTACTGTGCAGTAGAGATAGAATTGCGTCGCCCATTGACTTCTCTGCACCGTGGTTCGTCCTGTAAGAAATCAACGATAAACCCTAAACCTCGGAGCTTCACTGAAACTATCCAGAGATATTTATAAGGAAACAGCACATGAAAATTGATATCACGGCTGCACATTCCCAGGCACGTCAGTTCCACGGCAATTGCAAAGGTGGATAAATCATGGCTAAGTTACCCGAATCTTACGATATGACCATGTAAGTTTCTCACCGGCAAGCTTCTGCCCACTCTTCCACGCCCACCGCCACAACATCATATAATCCCATACATCTCTCCAAAAGACATTCTCCGAGACTAAAGCCAACACGTTCATTGACTTACTGCCGTCGATGCCAAAGACGTGGTAAAATGTCAAAAACAATGCAGGCAAGCACCGAACCACTTTGGACTGATCAATTCTAGAAGCATAGGAGAGCCATGGTAATCGACCCATCCCATGCTTGAGACGGCGCAGCGTCTCCTTCTCGTGACGTCGCATCCTCGCACCTGTTGCAGCATGAAGCTAAATTTGCAAGCTGGCGTGAGTTATAGTGTGTCGCGACTCGCCCTCAATCCTTGCTCGCTTTTTATCGTCAACACTCGCATTGACTGGGCCTGCATTGGTTCTGCCATGCCTTTACCCTGCGCGACAAAGGCAGAGGGGAGAATCTGAGCGCAAAGCGGGCGAGCACGGCGAAGATGATGCTGGATGCAGCCCCATGCTTCCCATGGGAACTCCATCTCCGGGACCCCTATCCCTGTTGTCCCACTTTTAAACCCCAGTGCCCAATCTCATCTCATACTTCTCCTGCACGCGCCTCACGTAGGTCAACAGCAGCCTACACGGAATAAGTATCTCCCACATGCGGCAGACTTCTGGACCGATCCTTGTCATTCTTTTCGCTTCTGCCTGCAAGGTTTAACTAGATGTGTTTGCCTTTGAATACATAGCGGGAAAACATAGAACTTGATGACGTGAATTCAGCTGTGTGAAAATCAGTTTAGCAAGAGAACTACGTGACAGAATACTACGTAGGTTCAGTGATATAATTGCGAGTGGGCGGACGAATTGCGGAGCGTACCGTAATCAGCGTAATCAGTGTAGCTGAGGGATAAAACGTGGGAAATAGATGAAAGGAGATTGATTACGGATGGGTACCTTGGAAGTGCTCGTCATCATCAGCTTCACAGGGAGAAGGCTTCCCATTCAGAGCCTCCCACTGCTGAGAATACTTTTGCAGCAAACGCAACGGAGGAACATAATGTGGCTTCCAAAATTGCAAGAAGTCACTCAAGTGTCACCACCCAACATAAACCAACACCAGCTACTGACCAGCAACGGAATTTTAAAGGATGTCCACACTGAAGATTGTACAGCTCCTGCCCATCGAAGAGGTAATCTACTTCCGGTTGGATTCAAAACCTCTACCACTCAAAACTTTATTTTCCTTCGTCAACATGCAACTAACGCGCACCAACTGCTATTAGATCACCACGGTCCATATCTGCTCTTCATGTTTTAAGAAACATTTGAGTCAAATGGTGACCCTAAGTAGTTTGACTCGACTCACAATGACCAAACAATGGGCACTTCTAAATTATCTTAATCCTTTTCATCAAAGCTCACAAGGGCGGCACTCCCTGACATGACCCTCATATTAACTGTTCTGTTCCTTCGCAAACAAATACGCAAAGCGTGTACGCCAATGAACGATACTTTGCAGCAGAAACATAAAGACTCCAAAATTGTCAGTCAAGTATCAGCACACAACCTAAACCAACGACTGTTGACTCTGAAGGATATCAATACATTGATTTAGTGAATGTACAGCTCCTGTCCGTCAAAGAGCATATCTAGGTTCAAACATCTACAGATAAAATCGTAAACCCTCATAGCTTCCTCATACAATATGCAAATCATGCACACCCAACTGCACTGACTTGCTATCCAATCGCCACATCAAGTCTTTCTTCTTTTTAAGAAAGAAAAGCGGTGATTGATTCTAAGCCGTTTAACTACACTCAGTGTCCAAAATGTTGATTAAATGGGTGATTACTGCTATACTAATCCTCTTCATCAAACCTCTCAGGAGAGCCCTCCCTTTCAAGCCCCTCAAGCTCACTCTCACTGTACCTGGTAACCAAGAACGAAGCTTGGTTCCTGAGCTTGGTAGCAAACGGACGCTCATCGCCAATAAAGATCACGGAACACGACCCTAAGAACTTGAGCCACCCATATCTCGCAATCCTATCACTCGCAAACTCTTCATTGCACCACAGGAACGTATCTGCAATCACCATCTGGTAGTAAAATCTCTTAAAATCAACAAACTTCCCCTTCAATTGAGCATTCGAAAACAACGACGTCACGTCCCTAGAGTTTGTGAGGGTGTTCCTCCGTCGTGACAGCTTTGTCAGTTGGAGGAGAGCGAGATGCCTCTGTAGGTCCACTGAGCGGTTGCCCAGGCCGCTTATGACTTTGAGGACATGAAAGCCGTTGTGAGCCTTGTCTGTGAACATGAAGATCGAGTGTGCTAGGCCTGGACATTCCACGGGCCACTCGTCGGGAGTGAAGTAGCGAAGGAGCACGAGGATGCAGTCTTGGATTTTGTCCAAAATTTCCAGTAATCCGCGCTCCAGGGAGAGGTGCGCCATCATACACAGAAGACTAGAAATATCTTCAGTAGAGTAATATGGTTGCATGGTGCTCCGTCTCGCAAAGCAAGTGGCTATGAACTCAAACACCGAACGCAGATTCTTTGCAAGTCTTCTCCCGATGCTCTCTCCGGGAGTTTCCATGTTCTCTGAGTCCGTTCCATGCTCCCTGTAACCGTACACACCAAGAGTTTGCTTGAAATCTACTAGAGATGGCAGCCATTCCATGGTAAATCCAGTCTCAGAATCCTGCAAACACACATGCAAATCATTTAGGGCTTGCAGCAAAAAAAGCTTAAGGTCTCATGCAATGTACGATCTTATTTGGTGCTGAGTTATTCACAGCTTACCGAAGAAATTCGACAGACTAAATCACACAAAAACTTGCAGCAGGCCCTTTCCAGAGCTTCGTCGCTCGAGTACGCCATTTGGTGGTAAGCCCACCGGAGAGTAGACTCATCACATCGCTTCCTACAGAACGCCCATGCTCGTAGAAACCCCGACCTGGCTAACTCCTCTAAAGACGTCTCACGCCCAGCCTCCTTCGACGCACTCAACGCCCGCTGAACCGATGGCGCTCCTCCACGAGCCTAACGAATTCCATGGAGCAGCACAAACCGATCATACCTCCCATTTCATAATCGCATGTCAAAAGCAACACAACCATCACATCCTCCACACATACCAAACAATCATCTCGACACACATACCAGAGATGGAAGCTCCGCCGGTGCCAATCCAAAAACAGCCAAACCCCACTCCAGCTCCACCTCCTCCGCAACAGTAGTGACCTGCTTCTCCAGCTCCTCAAGCAGCTCAGTAGGCTTCCGGTACACTTCACCATCATCATCATCATCCGACGACGACGCGTACAAATGCGACTTCGCCCTCAATTTCTGAAGCAGCTTGGCACTCTTCCTGGGCTTCAGCTTCCGAATGGACTCCTTGTGATCGGCCTCCAGAATATCATCCAGCGTGATCACCTTCCGCTGCCTCTTCTTCGCAGACTCCTCCTCCCCCTTCACCTCCGACGAAGGAGTACTCCTCAACCACTCCTCATCATCATCCGAATTCAACCCCTCCATCTCCCCCACCTCACCTTCTGATCCCAACCACCACTCCTCCTTCACACCATCACTACTCCCAGTTCTTCCTCATCCAGATCACATACCCATCTGTTCTCTAAAACCCTCTAACCCCTCAAACTCACAAAAATTCTCCAAACCTACAACTTTCTCTACTGCTGCTTCAACCCCGGTACAAGCTCTTCCAAATCACAAACCTATCTAAAACATAAAAATCACAAACCCATCTGCAACACAAAATCACAAACCCATCTGCAACATAAAATCACAAACTCATCTGCAACATAAAATCACAAACTCATGTGCAACATAAAATCACAAACTCATGTGCAACATAAAACCACAAACCCATGTGAAGCATGAACCCTAAACCCTGATCCAGCTGAGAGTGAACTGATCTGCAGTGTTCATTTGACTACCACCATCTCCAGAGCATAACAATTGTCTCTCCCACCTGAGTTAGGGTGGGATCCAAGTACTAGTACACAATTGGGATGTCATGAGCTAACTTATGGAGTGAGAGTTTTGGGATATGTGTGAGGCTGCATGGTGCAGGGTAGTCTGTCTGTGTGGGAGCAGGTAGTGATGGAATCTGATGGGGATCGGTGATGATGGTTGGCGTGAGAGTGTGTGCAGGGATTGGGGATGTTGTCCTGGAGATTTGTGGGGGCACACACAGCAGATTTTGGGGGTAACGTAGAAGAGGGAGCATGAGTGCAATTCTGTATTGTACTGTACAGATTGTGGCCTTGGCTCTTGGGGATTGTACCTGGGGTTGCTGGCAATAATGGTGCTGTAACTGAAACCTGGTTATGGAGGGGGATCTCATCATCATGGTGGACGGTAATTACTACTACAGTGCACATTGGAGCTTTTGACTCATAATAAGTTAATAACTGTTGTGGTAATAAGTTATTTGGTACGGTAACACCATAGCAGGTTTGTTCTTAAATAATTCTGAATATAGAAAAATATTTTTTTTTGAATTTTATGAGGATAAGGAAACGAAAATAGAATAATTTAGTTTTTGCAATATTTTGTTAGTTCTAAGTCATTAAGGTCATTTTTACTGATTCTTTTGCTGGAAAATGAAAATTGAGAAATTTAGTTTTTAAGAGACAAACCTTTATTCTTCAAAAAATTAAATATTTGTTTGTTCAGGGACCGCCATAGCACCATAGCACAAAGGCTATTGTCTTTTTTCTTCAACGATAATCATCATAACATTCTGACTCTACTTACATGTGTATATGTATATTTTTTAGATTTTTGAATATAGTCTTCAGTTCCAGCTAACTTTTGGAGTGTGCTCATGAGTTTTGAGTCTATTATTATTGCTACAGTCTTGTCGGTGAGAGATGTGAGACTATATTGTGATTGAATGAGTGGATAATAGGACAGAGCCTTAGGAGAAGGAACATGCTACAGTCAGTATGAAGAGATGGTTGGCTCAAGGATGTAATATACCTCTGATTGCCTTGAATGTTTGAAATATGTTATTGATTTTAAGTAAGTCCTATGAGAGGCATTAAATTATCAAAGTTCGTAGATCAGGAACATCACTCTAGACCTGATTGAATGAGTAGATAGTATCACCATAGTTTAATAATGATAGTGAATGAGTAGATAGTATGACTGTAGTCTGATAGTGATAGGGATGGAAGATCACTCTAGATTTGATTGATAGTGATAGTGAATGATTGGATAGTATGACCATAGTCTTATAGTGATAAGAATGGAACATCACTCTAGATCTGATTGAATGAGTGGATAGTATGACCATAGTCTGACTCTAGATCTGATTGAATGAGTGGATAGTATCACCATAGCTTGATAGTGATAGTGATAGAATAGAGAGTTAATGAATGTCAAATTCCTTGTATGTAGCAAGAGAGGTAGAGTAATGTGATGTTGAGATCTAGAGAGACTTTAGTCATAATTCTTATGAGCGATATCAGTGGACTATAGTTTGTGAAGTGAAGATGTAGTATGAGATTATTGAATACAAAACATATCTTACTGGATACTCATTCTATTAGGTGGAATTATCTTCAACTGGCTTTAAGTAGTGTTCTCTCTTTTTCTCTTGT
Source organism: Ceratodon purpureus (assembly GCA_014871385.1). Taxonomy (NCBI): domain Eukaryota; kingdom Viridiplantae; phylum Streptophyta; class Bryopsida; order Pseudoditrichales; family Ditrichaceae; genus Ceratodon; species Ceratodon purpureus. The sequence goes on from CM026421.1 coordinate 20,228,384, forward strand.
TTTGGTTCTCTTTTGCCCTGGATGAAAATTTGATGAGTATTGTACTTTTCTTTCTGCAATGAAGAGTTGTTCATTTGCCCCAGAAAAAAAATAAAATGCAGTATGAATGTTGTAGTTGAATGGAGTAGAGAAGAGACTTTGTTTATTGATTGAAGTGATATAAAATGTTTGATTAAATATAATATTATTATTATTCTTGATTTATACGAGTTATAATTATCTCTATTGGCAAGTGATAATTCAAACTAAGTGTTGGCAAGTACCATGGTAGAAACCAATTCATAGAATCTGTAATTGGTTATTATGAGATTGTTGATTAGTCAAGGCTATTGCTTAGGTGTTTGGTAACTTTATTGATGTGGAAAGGTTCTGGCAATCTGTACACAATGTTACTTGAATTAGTGAAACTATGGTCACTTGTTACTGAGACTATTGTCACTGTTATTGTGATGATCTCAAGACAATAGTCAATGTGTCCACTCAGTGGTGTACTCTGCATATACCTTGGAACCACTAATGGATATAGTAAAAAATAACACATTCACTGGCAATGCACAAGGGACTAAAATAATTAAAGAAATCTTTTTTTTGTCTGCCATAATTGATTTATAGCTCCTTTTATCCTTCATTTTGACCTTAGTTATACAAAACTAAAGCTAATTTTAACCTTCCCAATATCATAACCCCCACTATAGCTATTATCATGGGTTTTTACCTGGTTTATTAATTCTACATGTAACCTTTGATGTTAATAGAGTTGTTGAATAAATGAACAAAGGTGTTGGTTTTTTGTAAAGTTAGGCCAAGACACCATGAGTTTAATCTTCTTCTCTTATTTTAAATTGTTAAAAATTAGCTCCAAATAGTCAAAATATCTACAATTGATTTGAAAAAGAAGACAAAGGCAGCTAAGATTCACAGTAGATCATGTTTTTTTTTTTGGGGGGGCATAAACAATCTAATTGTGAGCCAGTGGTATTCTCCACAACATTAACTCAAGAATAGCTCACTAAATGAAAAATTATTCCGTTCAACAATGTTTGAATCTTTTATGACGTTGAAGCTTCTTATACCTTTCATATATGCCTAATTGTCTTTTAGAGTCTTCTTAGATTTTATTTAAAGAAAATTCATCTTTTAGTTTCTTCAAATGCATTCACTTTAAATCTAGCTTTGATGCAATGTTTTTTGTAGTCATGACCATATCTTATCTAATTTAGCTAAATCTTTGTTTAATCTAAACTAACATCACATTTCAATGTTTAGCATCTAAAGTTCCTTCATGTTTTTGAAGCAGACTGTGCCAAAAACATACATGTAGTCATATCAAATTATTGATTTTAAAAATTAGTGACTTTAGAGATTTGTAATTGTAGGATCATATATCTGCCTTATTGAGAAAGTGAATAGCAATTTTGAGAGTAATCTATTGTATATATTGAAAGAATATAAGATTGAAAGTTGATGTTAAATTCCTTCTTGTGGCTACCTAAAGGATGTACCTAAGTTTTGGTGCCCAAAAGTTTATTTTGCAAAGAAATTTGTTTTGAAGAATGCCATTGATTTTTATAGTCAAATACAAGATATCATTCATCCAACTCTCTTATAGGTGGACTTCTACTTCTAGTATTTCATTGATCTTGGCGTCATAACTTAAGTACTACATATATTATATGGCTCAAAGTGTAGATTTATCACTTGACAATAGATAACCAAATTCGTGTGTTTATTCATCTATGGTATTTAAATTCAAAACTATATTATTTTAAAGTTTTAATTGATTTCTATTATTAGCTCATTTAACTAGATTGTTAAGCTAAGTCTACAAAGTTTAGTGCTTCAAAATCAACCCACCTATATAGAGAGTGGTACATGTTTTTGACTCAATTTTGGATTTGCATAGTTAGGCATGTGAAAGATTTTTTTTATGATTTTTGAATGCTCTGCAAAGCTACTGCAAGGTATCCATAAAAATAAGAGACACATTTTTTTGAGCATTTTTACAATTTTGTATAAATTTTTAAGCTTGAAAGCATAAAATAGCCATTAATTGCCCAAGAATCATTTTCACATTGGATACCCGTAGCCTTTAACAAATAGCAATGACCGGTGAAGATTACCGCAACAATGTGTATTTTCTGAAAATTAAAGTAGAAGTGATTGATAACAATGTTATTAGCCCATTGCGTTCATACTAGGTAATAAACTTCATCATAATACATTAACAACTCTATTGGCATATCATCAAGAATATATTGAACATTCTTTTCACGCCAATTCCAATAGAGGCTCGTGTTTTTATTTACTTATCAACTCCAAACACTATAATTCTTGCAAACACTATAGAATTTTTTCTCTCAATCAAGGCATACAATTCCTTTTCTCAACCTCTTAACTTCTTTAGATGTGATTTGGATTGTGGGATTGGGTCACCTTAGTTGAAATATCACATTTTATTTTTTCCTATTATAATATTGGTGAGTGTCGTGAGAAGAATTCAAAAAGCTCTAGGAGAGATGACATGTTTGTTGTCTCCTATATACTAGTGGCTAGGTCCAATAAAATCTGTTAGTCTACACAAATTGAGATATCTAATCAATGTAATCCTTAAAGAATTTTATGGAAAAAATAATAATTTTATGTCTGAAAAGTATTATACGAAGTAGAAAAATAAAAAATTCAAAGGATAAAAAAAGCAAAGTGATCATCTTTAGAGGGATTAGTAGTCTTAGCACTGGTGTCATAAATTGCATGCACAAACATTCAAAAATAGGTGAAAAAACATACTATTTACATTGGCCTTGAAATAGGTTTGAAATTCTTTTCTTTTTAGGTGAATATTACAAAGGCATACTTCAAAGTTTGAAAGATAAATATGCTACATTGGTTTAAAAGAATTTAGTCTACATTTGATCATTACTATCTCATGATTTAAGAGAAATGCTCATGTATGTGAATAGTATATTTAGTACATATACATAATCCTATAGTTGAATATCCTAAATAATACTCAAAATGTGATTTATTAGGCATGAAGTAAAGACCCAGGGACGTTACTCATACATGAATATAGTAACTCATCTGCAACGGAAGGGTATTTATCATATGGTTATTTATCTAAGAAATTCGAATTCTTTACACCCTATCATTACAAATAAATCTAAATTTTGTCAATTTAGATGACACTATTTGTATTTATAAAGTCGCAAGTGAACTAGTTTCTGGTATCCTATGTTCCTTATAATTTTTGTATTTGACCCATGAATGACAAACCATTGGACTCTTGAAAGTTTGTAGTGAAAATTCAATAAACCAATAAACCACAAATGTATTGTATACCTTTGCCTCAATTTTTCTTCTCTACCTAAATTCTAACCCTATTTTAGATAAAATAATAAGATAAATTGATGCAATATATGGTGCCCTTGTTTTTTTATACATAAAAATTTGTAAGTGAAGTGGTCCTTCATTATATCAAAGAACTGTATAAATTTTCTCACATATAAATAAAAAATACCCTACATTCTTTTGAACATGGTTTAATAAATTTTTGCTAGTGACCTTCCTCGGAGTAAAGAACAATTCGGGCCTATTTAGACTAGTAGTTGGGGCCAAGGGGGTTGCATGGCCAAGAGAGTCCATTTTTGGCTCTCAAGGCCCACACCCCCTCATTGATACATGAGCTTTAATTCCTAAAGGAGAAAGCCCTCAAAACTACCAAAAGCCCTCAAAACGGCCTCCTTTCAGTTGAAGGTGAGAATTTTTAAATTTTAACAGGTTTTCAAGTATGTAAGCGTAAGATCTACTACCTTACTTGTACATGTACATATACCCCAAATCTTAAATTCAAATTCCTTACCATTATTGAGATTATAATGTCTAAAGTCGGAAAAAAAGTTTTTTTCCCTTGTTGAATAATGGGATTGAAGTGTTTTGTGAGCCAAAAAGACCACTTTTAAGACCTACAAAACCTACAGAAACCGCTTGATTTTTCACATGAAGGTGTGTTGAAATTCAAATACAAAGGCTGCTCTTTGACGATAAAAATAAGCATATCAAGAATTATTGGATTGGAAATCCGTACAGTGAAATCCTACCTTAGAATATTATTTACATGTGAAATTTTTTTTTTGATAAAAAGTAAAACCTCAATTTTTGGTGAATTTTTGAAGTTATTGAAATCTATTTGATTTTGGGCAGATTTTGAGAACAAATGAGCATATGCCATAGTTTTGGGCAGATTTCAGCATGCCCCGATAGTGTTTTCAAACTTTGACTGCACTTGTCAGTACTCTGCATTGCAAGGAAAGCACAAGATTGTACCACGGAAGGGAAATCGTCCGATTCAACATACTAGAGGTCATGTTTCCCATTGAAAGATTTAGAGCTGCAGTAGTTATCAGTAGTTATCATGAACCACTGTAAACAATGAAGCCTTGCAACCTCCGCAATTCTATCGTTCGTCCAGAAGTCTTTCATTCCTATGCAGTGACGTTGATTCTCAAATCCAGAAATGAAATGGTGAGAGAATCGAGATAGTAGCCACTATGGCAGTAGCATGAGGCTGGTTGAAATTGTTAAATGGATTGAAGACAAGTCATCCAGCTTAGAGATCCAGGCTTTGTATTGAAAGCTACACAGCCAATGACATGTTAGTTTTTGAAGCATTTTGTTTCATTCACATCTCGTCAGCAAAGGGTTGAAACCAATGTCCTCTTTTTTTTGAGTGTGCAGCCAGCCAGAAAGAACATAGGCATCCATCCTTTGATGTATGGATCGCCTTCAAGTTGTGGGAGACCAAAGGCCTTACTTCTCATCATCAAAGGGAGACATCTCAATATCTACAGTTGCCGATGGAATTGCAACAGCTACCTCTTTATGGCTAGCAAAAGATAGGTATACGTTCCACGCAAGGGCGACCACATTAGCGAAAGCCACCTGCAAAAAGTCACCAACCATTGTGTCAAGCTCCTACGTTAAAGGAAAGTAGTATGGAACGACTAATTTGTACATAGCAGCAAGCTGTGTGTGATCTCAAAAAGAGTGAACAATTCTACGCCAAAGATGTAAATTGTAACACAGATAGACTTGTAAGTAGTAATTATTTAGATGGTGGATTTCTGGCAACACATGGAAACACAGACGATGAAAATCACCTGAAGCTGTTGAGGTACAAAAAGAAAGTTGACAAACTGGAAGGGAATCCAAAGTTTCCAATTGGCAATAACTGCCGGTTTCCAATCCTGCGGAGACAGAATATCATGTTAGCATGTGTTATGAAGGCAATAATGAGGATCAAATGGAACTCTCGACGATAGATCATATGGAAACCAGGCCCTATGGGTTCAAACGTCAACTATAATTGGATTCCCTTCACAACTCTCAGCAAGAGATAGAACTAACCTGCTTAAGCTTTGGGACGACGTCCTTGGGGCGCCCCTCAAGTGTCAACAATGAAGCAAAAAATAGTGCAACAAATGCAGGTGAAAATAAAAACTGCAACAAAACGGAGGTTTTAGTACGTCTGTGCATAATATGCATAACATGCCTCCACATGTTAGGTGTCAGCATCACACTGACATTTCAATTTACGCCACACCAATATATATATTCTAACTAATAACATCTATAAACAGATTAAGATGAATAAATCAGACTCAACAAAAATCAATCTGAGGCCCAGAGAAGGTTATTTGAAAAGCACTCCGCTAAACTCCATCGACCAATACCATATTCAGTCCCCCAAAATACATCAAACATGAAGAAAAATCATTTCCTGCAGAGACTGGAATTGGCATAGCCAGTAGACTCTACCTGGTCAAGCACGAGTCGAATAGCAGCACCTGTGAACCCAGTTGCTGTTACCACCTTGCTCAAAGCTAGGTACCTGTGATCAGAATGAACACCATCATCGTAAAAACTACAAAGAAACACTCAAAAACCATAATTCTTCCGATAAGTGATCAGGGTTCCTAAGAGTCCTTTGGTCCTAATGCTGTCCTTGGTTAGCACTTTTTGGACTATTACATACTACACAGGGTCGATAACAAATAGATTGGACAAGCATTATGTCTCCAAAGATGTACAGAGTATCTTACCAGGTGTGCAGCGTGGGACCAACAAGAATAAACCCAAGGAAAGTAATCACTGCGGTTCGCTTGATATCGATTTTATCAGACTTGTCGATCACTAACTGCCAATTGACAATGACCAAACATGATAATATATCCCAAATGCTGACCTCAACTGCCAAACTCCAAAGGCAACCCCAACATGGTATATGCTATTGACCCACTACAGATATCTCTGTAGCAATCAGACCTTTCCTTTCGGTAAGTAAGGGAGTGCATGGCCAATTTCCACAACTATACATCTTTCGATTGCGAGTATTTGAGTCAAAAGTTAGGGTCGTTTGTGTATCAAAACACCGATATAATGATCCTAGGCAAACTTCTCCAGTACCAATTACAGGGGTACATAACTGGGAGGTCTCTAAAGATAGATAACACAGAGACTAGAAATAATTCACAAAGTAGATGCATTCGGTACAAAAGCGCAGTTAGACGATTCTACAGGAACTCAAAACAATTGGTCAAGAAATGCAACAACCCCTGTACTATTATCATGATTTTGGTGTCTAGTTAGAAAACAACGATGAAAGTGTAAGAAGTACCTGACAAAAGATGTCTCCTAGGAGATTGAGAATAGCAGCCGTAATGGCCTTAGTGCTGATTGGATGTCTGTTTGTTTGATCCATATACCTGAACACCACCACCAAGAGAAACTCAAAAATGCTTTCTCACAGCAGCTCAAACCACTTCCTATCCAAGCCACATTTCAAGAAAAAGAAAAAAATGCCCTTACACCAATCCGCAGCTCTTGCTAAATTCACACTACTAAAAACCTCTGCCATGACCCCTAAACCCTAAACCCTAACCAAAACACACCCGACTCCAACCAATTCCAATTCCAACTCTACACAAAATCCTCACAATTCCTCAACGAGAAAAATAAACTCCCAGAGCGAACAATGCTCAAAAGACGCTCCTCAACAGCAGTTCCACAAACACATCACCCCAAAGTAACAGAAACAAACCTATCCAAAACACCAGAAAACTCCACCAACACCCAATCCCAGGAAAAAAATACCATGCCATGATGCCAGACGAAGCCTCAGGTCCCCGCCCACCATCATCGCCACCATCAGAGCCATCCCTCCCACCATCACCACCATCACCACCATTGTCGCCGCCACCGCCACCACGCCCGAACCGCTCCCCATTCCCTTCACCACCACCTCCATCCGCACTGACAGCTCTCACCTTCAACACACGATGCTCCCTCCGGCTACCTCTGCACCTGACACTGAGCCCCGGATTGCTCCCCAGCACAACACATGCCCTCTCATAGCCGAAACTCCTCCCCGCATGCCCTGCTAGCGCCCAGTGCACCTGCCCCACTCCTCCCCCCAGCAACATTGCCTCCATTGCACCACCACCTCTACCACCACCACCTTCAGCTCTTCACCTTCAGATGTGACCAGACCATGCAAATAAGTGCAACAAAATCCAGTTGTGAGAGGCACATGCAATTCAGACAAGCGTGATGTCGCTGATCATGCCTGCGATGTTGTGAGCTTGGCGATGGAATGTGTCAAATCATGAATAGGCAAACTCTAGACGATGAGGACAAGCTTGACGAGCGTTTGCGGATGATGGAGAATCCTACTGAGTATCCCAAAGGCGGCACTATCTATGTTCTCTGTAGATCTGGAAAATTGGATGTTAGGTTGGGGTAGATATTGATGGTTGTGAGTGGTGGTGACGGTTGTGGGGGTAGCTTGTTTGGGAGACATTGGCGTTTTGGTCTGGAATTGTCGTGTTGGGGGGCAGGGAACCGTTCTGGCGTGGAACTGTTGTGCACCCGCATGCGGATGCTCCACTATCGTCTATTATACAATATAAGGTAGAGACACCCATAACCGACAGGTGACCAATAACCGATCAATATCCTGATTCCTAGATTGTGAAAGAACAGATGTACCTCATTTGTATATATTGGTTATAGGTTCTGAAGTACTTTCCACTTTGAAAAATCGTACAAATTTCAATATTGGGAGATAACTCCTCGGAAAATGGTCATTTTTTATGAACCTTATTTTCCTATGAACTAAAATTATCTCCTTATTGATAACCCGAGCTTTAATATGCTGAAATCTTAAGTTGTCGGTTAAAGGTGTCTGTACCTTAGCTTGTTTTGTCCCACTCGATCGTTTCATGTTGGAATCCGTGGAGGAGACAAACCGAGCTTCGATCAATGTGCTCAACGGCACAAGTCTCACTAGTTATCATGTATTTTATGTAAACATCTTGACTCAACTATCATCCATCCGGTTGTTGTTTGAGTATCATATTATAGGTATCACTTCAGTATCACATATTTTATTTGTGTTTTTAGTCATAAGATTTCAATATCGAATTTTTTCTTTTGTAATAAAATCAGTCAGTTAATTTGTAACTAACAATCGGTTTGTATTCATTGGTGTAAGATGCAGTAATGTGGTTTGCCACCTCAACTTGCGAACATGAGGGTGTCGCACGGTAAAGGTGGCATCAACAGTAAAATTGGATGGAAGGTACGGTGGGTCACTCCAAATACCATGGCAACATGAGCAAATCTTGTATGTGAGCAGAGAGTACAAAGATGAATTTTTTTTACAGAACTTTTGGATGAAAGGAATTTGTGTAAATTTTGGAATTGTTTGGAAGGTTTAGAAAAATCCCTTTGATAAAATAAAAAAATCCTAAATTGATCATCAGAATTAGGGCTAAGGTTGAATGCGATGAATTGAGAGGAGATGCCAAGGCTATGTCGAAGTGGATATTGGTTTGAAAAAATACAATTATAGATTTCTTTGTCCATTACAACGTATTCAGCGGGTACATATTTGACTTGAATGGATGGAGAAGAGAGAGATGAACTTCGGTTTCCGAAGGAGACCGACGTGAATTAAGTGTCTGTTCGATCTACCCCCAATCCAAAGCCTACAGGGCAAAGGTATGGAAGTGAAGATCTACTCCCCCCTCAATGGAGAAGTGAATATTTTGAAGTGGCTTTGTCAAATGAGAAATTTAACATCGTTGTATCGTTTGTGGTTAGGTGTTTTCAATAAAGGTTGCAAATTCACTATTGTGCCAAGTGACTTGAATTGCAAATGGAACTCATTTGAATGCATGTGCATTTATTTCTTATCTACCTGCATTGGTTTAGTTGATAATAGAGTGGACTTATCTACTCCTATTTGTAATAAGTTATAAATATGGGGGATTTTTTATTTTAATGTTTCTAGGATTTAAAATTGCTTGCCTTTGTAATTGCATACAATCAAAACCTAATTTGCATATGTGTTGGAATTATTCTAGCAGTAAGTTAAGATACTATGGATTTTCCTTGTTATTTTTTCCTTTTATAATAGGCTTTGTGTCTTGATTAGAAAGTATAAATAAAATAGTTCGATGTCAACATTATTGTATAAAAATAATCAAATTCATGGTAATGAAAAAATGGATAAAAATGTCTAGTAAGAATTTGGCTTGTCAAAAATAGAAGTATGCAATAATATTTGAATTCACAAGCTTTGACACTTCATTATGACTTTATAATGATACGTAATCGTAAGTAATATTCACTTATCATTCATTGTATACCAAATAAACAACCAACAACAAAGTTTTATTTACAAATAGTATCAATTCACGGGCAAAAGAAAGTCTGGCAATAATATAGTTTCAATATTAGGCCAAGGTACATCAAGGTCTAAAATAACAAGTGATGCAATCTATTACATTACAAATCCCTTAGCTAGATAATATATTTATATCTTTTAAAGTCATGCAATATATTATACTATATAAAAAGGAATATTTATACTTATTTGTTTATAATATTAATTTTTTCTTATATTATTACTTGTCTACAAAGGAATCCAATATTTGACTTACGTGTGGTGAGTTTTTATTTGACATGAACTTATTCGATTACTCTAAATAATTAGTAAGCATAGAGAAAAGCTTAGTGGTCTCTCTATATTGGATGTTTAAGAACTATGGTCTCTAAATTCAAATAAAAAATAGTTTTTAAGAATGGAATAACAACAAAATTAGTTTTCATGAGCTTAGAGACCACCAAATTCTAACACATTATATAAAGTGGAACAACCGAGCTCTTTGTCTCTTGATTAATTGGATAAAAAACAATAATAAAATAAAACAAAATTCATGGTATTTTAAAAAAAACACGAGGTGAATTTTTAGATGATTTTAATGAACCCTTTGTAATTTTACTTCTAACTTCCAAATATAATATTATTTTTACAAAAATCATGATATTTTGGCATACAACATTAATGAATGGCATGATTTTAGATAAATCTTCTTGATCTAGTGAATCTTTAAAATAGATGAAGATATCAATCCATTATAATGTCAAATTAATCCTCATTTTGGAAATCAATGTTAGAATTCTCCTAATAATAATTTCCAAAATGAAAACCATTCTACATTATGATGGGATGATCTCTAGACTCTCCACCTATTTTGAGTTCATCTTTCAACTTTATTTTTATTTTCATGGAAAACATCAATTTTTTCTAGAGATTTGTTTTGAGATCAAATGTTTCTTGTCAATTCTTTAAAATTTAAGTCAAGAATACAATTTAAGATATTTTAATGAAGCAATAAAAAACTATTTTAAAATCAATTCATCCAATTATTGTATAATGTATCATGTTGAATTTTAACTTTGTATAGTTGTCTACATAGATTAGGAATAAATCTCAATTTAATGTTCATTTTAAAATTATATTAATAATACAAATGAAAAATTATTGTTGTGAATAAAAATGTTCTTAATAAAAAAATGACAAAATATAGAGAGGGTAGTAAGAGAACATTAAGTGATGGAAGAGTGGCATATGTTGTGACTAGGCTTACTAAAAGGATAGATTTCAATATTTGCAAACATGTTACTATAAGAATAAGAAGAATTGGCCGTAATAAGAGGTTGGTGATGATGGGAGATGTTATTTCATAATCATTGTCAAGTGATGATAATGTAACAAGTGTGATTAAAAGACATGTTTTCAATGTAAATGTTACGAGAAGAAAAAATACAATATCAATCTCCTCGCCTGGAGATGTGGTAACATGACTTTTATTAAGTCCTTTATCAATTTTCAATCTTCAAAATAACTTTGGCAATGCCTCAAAAGTCTTGAAAAATATTTTGAATGATCTTGATTGAACGTTAAATAGTCTTAAATAGGAAAAATTCCAACGTCCAATACAACTTTGATTTAAATATATATGTTAATAAATGAATCTTCTAATTCCAAGTTTCTATAAAATCATGAATTTTAATATTTGATGTTTTATTTAAAATATTGGAAGTAATATTTGTTTATTAAATATATTGTATGAACTCTTTTATTGCCACAAAAAATAAGAATAAAATAAGAGTTTTTTATAATGAATTTTTTTCTCTTGTTCTTTAAACTTGTAGTTCAAATGCTTAAATTTGATAAAAATATCATATTTATCGACAAAATCTTGAAAACATCTTTTGAATGTCAATGTTTTAGAATTTTTTCATCAAAAGTATTGTGATATATGAGAAGAAAATATAATGACATATATTGCAAGTGCCAATAATAAACAAATAATTACAAATCTTTTCGGATGAGTAGGACTATTCAAATTGAAATGAATAGGTGTAAATTTGGAGTCGTTTCATTTTTGTAGACGACTATAGTTTTACATCTTGTCAATTGATTTATATATGACTAATAAAAATACCTCATAATAAGGTTTTGATTGTATTTAGCTATATGGTATTATGTATTTTGATTTTATATATATGGCATATATGTAGATTGTTCTTAATTATTTTTTATATTTTTTTCATTCTCAATATCTTCAAAATTAGCTCAATATTTGAAACATATGCATGTTTTGAAAAAATCACGTCCAAAATTGACATCATATCTAAAATCTCAAAAAACCCATTCTAAAACTTTACCCAATTCGGGATTCAATCACACAATCATTCATGGTCTCTCAAAGAACCCACATCATTCCAAGTAACGTAATCCACACTATACTATACTCTATAAACACAATCTACTACCGTACTTTTTAGGCAACTTCATTACTCTTTGGTCAAATAACTAATTAATTTCAAACTTTAAATGTTTGGTAAAAAGAAAGTTTGGCTTTTTTTGAAATTTGACTTTTCAAAAAATGAATAGCTTCAAGTTCAATTTCCATCCACAATTAATGAAATTTTATTGGATGTTTGTTATTTCTGGATCACTTTGAACTAATTTATTTTGAATTGATTTGGTTTGAAATTCATATTGGTTTAATTTCAAGATTATTTCATCATTCATCTAGTGTAATTTTATTTCATAATTTCCCGTCAAATAGGCAACATTTAATTGATTTCTAAACAACATTCATATTCACATTTAGAATTATTATTATTATTTTTTGCCGAAGCTGGCCCTAAGGCACGGTAATAGGTATCATACCAAGGACCTTTCGGCCTAGGCTCAAAGAATGCACCGTTTCATGAAACAGCAGAAAGGCAGGCATCTCTCCAACATCAACATGCCCTTCCTTGCTTCGATTGCTTCCTCCACTGCTTCCACAAATTCTTCATCAGCTGCTCACTCTTCTGATGACTGAAGCAATTCAGTCTTAAGAAGAAGAAGATCACATCAGATCAGTCTAGCTTTAATTGCATGCATGCACATGAGTTTGGTGATACCTTCTTCTAAGTTCGATCAGCTCCAGGGGCAGCTCTGGAGCTGATTAAGTTGCTAGAATTATGTGATCAACAGGAGTTCTTTTATGTGTCAAGGTGTGGTTTTTGATGCGTTTCTGAGCTGGTTGTCGTGGTTTTCACATGGGTAACATGAGGTTTCAGTGTGGGATTATGTTAGTGAAGGTTAGGGTGGAGGTGGGGAGGATTGGAGGCCAGGATGGAGTTCTCACCAGGTTTCATCACCGCATGGATCTGGCTCCGGAGATTCTCAGAGGAAACTCTGAGTGGAATGGGTGATGATGATGGTAGTGATGTTGTTGCAATGATGTTGTGGATGTTGGCGATGGTGGTGTAGGTTTGGGGGAATTAGGGCAGGAGAGCTAGGCAGCTGGGATTGGTGTTGTTGTGGTGGTGGTTTTTGGAGAGAGGATGGTGAGATTTGCAATGCAGGCACTTGGGGCGGAGTCTCCGCATCAGAGAGGGGCGAAGAGGTCTCGGAGTGAGCCTCTGGTGGAGCTTCCGACGTCGCCACCGCTGCCCTTGCAGCTGCAAGAGGAGGAGCATCAGCTTGCCGCGACGTTCGATCCGGATACTCTCGATTGCCAGATTTGTATGGAGCCTCTGTCTGCGCCCATCTTCCAGGTACACATACATTTCTGCTGCCCTAGAACTGAGTCCATGCATCTGCTACATTGCAATGATCTGTTGAACTCCATTGCTGATATGAAGTTGAGTACATGCGAATGAACTGGAATATGTGGAGGTTGATTACCATAATTCAATGTTTTTTCCATGTGGATGGTTATGTTGATTTGTTGATCAATTGAGGTAGATGATGTGAATGTTGTGGCCGCAGTGCTCAAATGGTCACATAGCCTGTTCGAGCTGCTGCCAGAAGCTGAGTAACATATGCGCATCGTGCTCCAACCCAACGGGGAAGATCAGATGCCTGGCGATTGAGAAGCTGATAGAGTCGCTGCACATGAGTTGCAGGTATGCAGAGTACGGGTGCCAGAAGATGTTGAAGTTCACGAAGAAGAGAGGCCACGAGACGTCTTGCCCCTACACTCCTTTCAAGTGCCCTGCGTCGGAGTGCTCGTTTTCAGGGGCTGCCAAATCCTTCCCGGAGCACTTCCTGGAGGCTCATCAGACGCGCACACTGGACTTCCAGTATGATGTTTGGTTCACCGTCGTCCTGAACCCGACCGACCTGCATGTGCTGTTGAAGGCAGAGAACATGGTGTTTCTTCTCCACTACGAGAAGGAAGCTCTCGGCAACATAGTGTATGTGTCGTTCTTTGGGGCTCCTCATAGAGAGGAGTTCTTTTCTTACCACTTGGCAGTGAAATCTGGGCAGACGAGGTTGACAATGGAGAGTGTTCCACGGAGTATTCTGCAAGAGGATAAGCGCTCCACCAACTTTGTTTTCATTCCTCGACCCTTGAATGTTCCTGAAGGTCTGGTGCAAGTAGAGCTCTCGTTTCATCACCCTGGTGAAGCTATCTCGGCGTTGCACATCAACCCGTAGCTAGCTCTCTGTTTTCTGACCCTAAGCATTGTACATTGCAGTGGCTCTTTCAACTACGATAGCAATGTTTCCTGTACTACCATTGATTCTAGTACTTCGTGAGAGAATGAGGGAAAAGGTTCGAACAATAGGATGTAACAATTTACAGAGGAGGTGGCTTGAAGGAGAGGCGGATTCAGAGTTGTAGGTTTTCGGAGCTCAAAATGTGCTCCACCATTTCTTTGCCTGCTTACGAGGGAGAGATTCTTAGGTTAGGCAATGCTTCTGGTCTTTAGTCATGGAGTGGTTTGGCTGCAAAGGAAGTGAACTTGTAACATATGTCACAGCTGCAGCATCATGTGCAGGCTCATCTCCTATGTGGGATGCAAAACAATCTTCACAGCGCTGTACAGATTGCCAGTTTGCTATTGAATATTCTTGATCTCTGAAGGTTTTGTGAAGGGCTCATACCTGAATTGTGACATGGGCACCATCGTCGTGGATCCATCTGTTCGTTTAAGGTGCACACTAACAATGTATATGCACGAAGGACGGATTCTTCAATGAAAGTCATGGCAGCTCGGTGGTTCATCGCAGTTCATAACCCAGCTCTCGGAAGGTTGTCTCGAACACCACGAGCTGCAGCCTCATTTGCAGCATAGTTTTAAAGCTTATTTTATAGCAGACACTGTACCAGTCTTACAGAGTACATAAATTACTCGAGACGCAGAGGCACTATACAAGAGAAGATTGATTTGCTGTTTTCATAAACGTTGTGTTCGTCTCGGTTCCTGCTTCTACAGACACTCGAGATCAGATATCTGGAAGGTCAGTTGAATAAATCGATGTCATCTGCTTTGCGTTGCGCATGTTTTGGGGAGTCCTTCATGTCTGTGTTTGGGTTACTGATAAGCCATGTGCACGACAGAATTCGTGGGTGTATCTTGGTCGCTTTCTAGGTTGAGCGAGCAAACTTCGTTTGATGATCTTCCTCTTGGTTTCAAGTTTTCTGACATATTCTTTCATACATTTGTTGACAAGGTCGTTCACGTATTCGCTTGTAGAGAATTTCTCTCTACTATCAATTTCACGAAAGAAAGAATCTCCACCAGAGTTTACAAACTGTAGCACATGAGAAGTTGTTTTAGGTCTTCACAGCAGAGAAGACGATGCGGTTCCAGAGTCTCTCTATGACGCACGTCTGTCTTTCTTCTATAGTCTCTGTGGTTCCATGTCGCCGTGGATATATTCCAATTGCATCCCAATTAGGCCGTCAGAATCGGAATGTTGCAACTAGAAACCAGAGAGGCGACAACGAGTTGAGTGGGGCATGGAATGAGAAAATTGAGAGACGCGTACCGAGTTTGAATGCGCGAAACAGGACAGTGTGTCCCCAGGCGCATCAAGAGCTCCATATGAATGTACTGCCCCACATCCAGCTCACGACAATCTCTGCTGCATAATTTCCAACCTCCATTGAAACCTTGTTCTTCCTGGAAAAGCCGAACGTCTTTGAGAGTGTCCGCATGGTGGCCGATTGTGGAGTCTATTGATTGTGGGTCTCTGAGAGAGGGAGCTGTAAGGGAAAGAGCTTTGGAATTTGGGTTACCCTAGAAGTTGGGTTGCATGTTTACATATTATTAAGACTTTTCTTATTAAATGAGTGACGAGTTTTGGGAGACATTTCGCTGTCACGAGGTTGAGGCAGGGATGTTATCTGTTATTTTATTTGTTAATTCCATGTCATGGTCTCCAGCATTTTATGTCTCTTTTCGGATGCGGTCGAGCATGATGGGCTCTGTTCTGGAAATTTTAGTATTGTGAGGAGTGTTTTTCTTCCGTTGTGAGTGCAGGCAGGTCTGCAAACCATGGATGTGAACAATTCCGTCACAAGGCAGATATGGCGGTGAGTATCTTTAGTGTTTCTTTCTATCGCTTTTCCATTCTGCGAATTGCAGTTTTCTACTGTGCTGTGAGTTATGGGTTTAGAGAATGGTGTCTGAGCTGGTACATTAGTTGTTGAACTTTCTTGATGCAATAGGGTGCAGATTTGTAATCAATGAGACGAAAATGCTTAGGGTGTAGATTTGTATACAATGATGAATTTTGCACATATTGATTGATGTGTGGACAGGCTCAAGATATACATAAATGTCCTCATCTATGGGTAATGTTTACTTCATTAGTTGTTATGTACTGACATCTTGTGGATGTTTGAAACACCAGGAGTGACAAGCCTGGGAAAATATCTGACCTAAAACTTGTAAGTGTACATATGCTGTGAAATTGCAAGCAATACTGCTCTGAGTCTTACCACTTTGCAAAGTTGTGCTGCTTAATAGTTTGTGGTATTTTGAATTGTGGCGTTTGTTGTGACATTGTGTCAAGGTAGAATTGGGTATTGGTTAATTCTGTTCCTTGTGATAGGTGACGGATGAGCTCGCAGCACCAGCTGCTGGTGAGGTCCAAGTAGCAGTTAAGGCCGTGGGCTTAAACTTCGCTGATGGTACATTAACAACCCTTGCTTGATTGGCATCCTTTCTGGATTCATGGTTATTTGGATATAGAGCTAGTGATCAACTGAAGATGCTTATATTCTGTCTCATAGTTCTGACTTGGTCATTTATGTGGGAAACAGTGTTTACATGCTTGGGATTGTATTCTGCATCTCCCAAAGGTGTTTACACTCCTGGCCTTGAGGTGGAATTCTCTCCTCTTCCATGCCGACGATCGCCTTGTTGTATTCATTTCCACATACCTCTGAATTGTTCTGCTACTGCCCTACCGTGAGTTTTCCTGACATCCTGTCTTGGTGTCTCTCTTCCAAAAAGTTTGCAGGAGTTGTCGCAGCGGTGGGTGAAAATGTTGAAAGCGTGAAAGTAGGAGACAGAGTGCTTGGATTGACTAGATTTGGAGCTTATGCTTCACATCTCAACGTGTCCCCAAAGTACCTACGTCCATGTCCAAGTGACTGGTCTTATGCAGAAGCAGCAGCATATTCTGTTCAGGTACCACTATGTCTCTTCACTTATCCGTTGTGAACTGCATTAGTTGTGTTGATTTCGCTGTAAGTTAGGGGGTTCCCGTTCAGGTTTAAGATTGGATTTTCGTAACATTTGTTCACCGTTGTTGAATATCAGGCACTGACCATGTTCTACGCCTTACGGGAGCTTGGAAATGTGCAAGAAGGCCAAACAGTTCTTATCCATTCTGCAGCTGGTGGATGTGGTACATTTGCTCTGGGAATCTGCAAGCAGCTGAAGGCCAAGGTCGTCGCCACTGTTGGGAGCGAGGACAAGGTTATATACCCGAAAGGCCTGACTAACCTAGCCAAATGAAATCTTTCTTGTCAAGTTGTTGTTGCTCAATTCTTTTACTTTATCATTTCGAAGCTCTATGTGGATTTCCTTATCATTATGTAGATTACGTCTGGAAATGCAAAGACTACATGTCAGATCCTTTTCCTGAATCTGTGGCATTGGTGAGAAACTGTTGTTTTAAAAATGTTAGCCATTTTGTTTGAAATGACAGGTGAAGTACCTTGTCGATTATTGGGGAGCTGACTTCCTATCATATGAGCAAATTATTGTGCGGAAAGGTGGTGGCAAGATTTTTAAAGATCAACTGGCAGCTAATCTATCGACCTTGGGGTAAAAGTTATAAACCACAAGAATTTGGTTTTTTATACTCTATGTGCTCCCACTTGCTTGGTTGGATGTCTATTTCAGCTTTTAACTCCATGAATATATCACTTTCAAACTAGTTTTGCTGTTTGCTGGAGCACTTTCTAAACTTCGTACCTCTGATATATTGTGCGTTCGGTTTAGGGTGGACGGTTTCGACTGCATCATTGATGCTGTAGCTGGTGATTACTTCCATCCTGGCTATGAGAGTCTAACACGAGGTGGACGCCATGTCGTATATGGAGCATCAAATTTTACACCTACTGGAGATAAGCCCAACTGGTTAACTTTAGCGTGGAAGTACATACGAAGGCCTGTCATCGATCCCATGCAGATGATGTCAGACAACAAAAGTGTGATGGTGAGGCAAATTGCAAGCTCCCACTGGTGTCTGTTTCTAGTTCCCCCTGTCCCCTTTTTTTCTTGCTGTGATCCTTGATAAAATTGCTGGAGCTTAATTATGTTTCTGCTCGTGCTGTCTTTGAGAATCGGCTGAAACTTGAAGAATGGTGTAAGTAGATACCGGTCAGAAGTGATAATGTTCTCTATCCACCAACTGAATATTTGTGACGCTCTAATATCCTTTATGTTATTCACTGTTGGCAGGCTTTCAACTTGATTTGGATGTTTGACAAAGTGGAGAAGATGGAAAGGTTTTTTGAAGGGTTGCAAAGTCTCAATTTACGGGCACCATTGGTGGGTCATACTTTTCCTTTCTCAAAAGCCCTGGATGCTCTTCGTACTTTTCAAACTGGCAAGACGACTGGGAAAGTGGTTCTTGTCTTAGATTGATCATCCATTGTTAGGCCACCGGAGGTTATCTTTTACCTTGTACGTTCATGTACATGTTAGCATAATTATCAGAGAACAAAAGCTAACCTTCATAGAGTAGCAGACTAGCTCATCCTTCTGCAAGATTAGTTACCAGGTATTTTAGTACTTAGGAATGTGTTTTCATAGGGGTGACGTACAATGAATCTCTCTTACTCTCGATAACCGTTAGACTTACGACATCAATGTTGGGTAGCTAACTCCGATTGTCATCCCGAAGAACATGGTCAGCTAGGGAGACGAAATACTCATAGGGGAATCTAATACATTCTTTTACCACAGAGCTGGACATACACGTACATAATAGTGTACATTCGATTGCTCTAAATCTTCTTACTGAATCAATTCTTTGTTGCACGGTGGTCCTCATTCTTTTCACTAAAACTCAATTGTTTATAACCGACAACCAACGCTTGCCAGCACACTGAATTTTCCATGCAATCTCCGACAAATTCTTGCGTCGGTGATATCTAAAGAGAGTAATATCCTAATATCTTGTATCATTTCATATCCACGGTACGATCGCCCTTAATTCCAAAACACTCATTTCCAGATTATCATATCCGCAGCGCTTGACATCTACGAACCAAATGCTTTCCATGTTAGCCACCTTCAGAGACGTTCACTTCATACTCGAAAAAAATGGCTGTAGCTGAGTACATTACTCTGACAGTAGTACTCGTGAAGGTGACACATGAAACTTTGATTGTCCTACGTCTTCTCAGTTGACGTGTTTCGTTTGAAGTCAACTCTCTCGTGAAGGGAAAAACATAAATTACTTAAGACCTCCACATCAACACCAATTCTCCCCAACCACTGCCACCAACCACTGGCCCACAGCGGCCAGGCTCAACTTCAAACCCAACATATCCAAAAGAGTCCGTCCAAAAGAATCTCTTCAAAGTCAAGAAGACCCAGCGCAGAACGCATGAGTTTTGTGATTTTATGAAGAAGGTGACGTAATGGGACAATGGGACGGCCCCATTCATGTGCCATAAGACAGTCACAACTCAAATGGGAAATTCAAAGCAAATTAGAGGATTGTCCTGATTCAGGACGGAAACCAATGGCATCAGCACAAGTTTTGCTTTCCAGTACAGTAATTGTCGTTAAACCATTTTGTGGATGTACTGCAGGTATGCAGTGAAAACTGTGTCCCATCATTATTCAAAAAATGGTTACAACATGCCGAGTCAAAAATCTTTCCTCAATGGAGACGATAATGAATGTTCTTGCTAAAAGCATGCTCCTGAATAGGAGCTCTGATTAATCTGTATCTTGAAAGTATGCGCTCAATTCCTTGACATCTATCCTTGATATACATTAAATGCACAATCCCAGAATGCAAACACTCATGTGCACTATCTTCTTCTATCTGGGCTGGAGCCTCTCAACCCGAAAAAAATTCCTAGTTGTGGTGCCAGATTTACCTGTTTTGTTGATGGCACTACTTGCGAAAAATGGATCCACCTGAATCAAGGTGATGATTGATCAGTCATAAACCAATCCCTTCTGTGCTTGTCGTTGTCCCAGTTCGAAGTTCTGAAAGAGATAATCACATGCAATAGAGAGATTACGACGAATGTTGTATGCTTGCTCCTCTTCGTGTGCAAATTATCCCCACATCGATGGCAAATATGAATTCTCGAGCACTGATGACTTCTCCGATCATCTTGTGCAGCTCAAGCAATGCTGATCAGGCCAGCGTTCGATCAACACTCAACCCCAGTGAGCTCCGGGATCTGGAGATGGAAAAAATCGACTCCATTACCAAATTGGCAGAAATTGGAAACGAATTTAAATCGATCTCGTGAGCTCCAATTTCGTGAGCGGGCGAGCAGAAGCGCGCCGCTCCCAGATGGGCACACCGGCGTCTTCCTTGCCCTTGGGGTTCCTGACGGGCACAGCGGGAACAGAGACCGCCTTCAGCAGCTTCGTAGGTGGAAACTCATGCCCAAGAGTTTCGAACCGCTTCGAATGCAGCTTCGTGAGGAGCTTTATGTGGAGGATTCTGGCCTTCTCCTCGAATTCATCCTCCTCATCGACAACCATGGCGAGGGAGGTTCTCGCGCCGCTGTCGAAGTTCTTCTCGTAGCTTTCAGCGTCGTAGTCCATCCGCTCGCGCGGTGGCGCGGGGTGAACGTGTCGCTTCGTCTCTGCCCTCAGCTTCCGGAGCGCCTGCTTCCACGCCGGGGGCTTGAGGTAGTACTCCTCGTCGTCCTCCATTACCCATCGCCCTACCGGTTGCTGTAGCACGCGGTGTGGTTGCGTTGCCGCTTGGTGGTTAAGCTCTGATGCCCGCATCGCCAGCTCGTCCGGGGTCTTCCCCCCGAAGCGCATGCTTCCGAAGTTGAAGTTGCTTAGGAAGGAAGCTGAGAGAGACCTCGAGTGACCGTTGCGGGAGCGAGGAGGACGACCGGTTGTTGTCGTCGGAGCGACTGAGGCGGTAGACTCCGTGTCCACGAGAATTGGATGCTGGGACGATTGGCCATCGTTCGCCCTGCTCGAGGACTCCCGCGGACCAAAGCAACCTGCGAAATACTCCCCAGGGTTGAACCGAATTGAAGTTTGGCGCTTGAGCGCGGGGAAAACTTCATGACGGAAACTTGAGATTCGGGTGGAGATTGAGCGGTCTAACGCAGTAGGGGGCGGCTCGTCCGCCCGGTTAGTGTACATCCATCCTAACGTATCAACCGAGCTATGGCGTCTATGTTTACTACCCATTTTATTCACAACGCTCGATCAAATTCTTCAATACGCAAATTCCAAAACACCAGTTCTCAACACAGCTGAGGCGCTGAGAAATATGGAACTTCCAAACTGTAAACCGCACCTGCAGCCTTAAACCTAACAAAATCCCTGCAATCGGGATTCAGCAAGAGACTGCCGAAGCTGATTTAACAATCGAAGCTCCCGAAAAACAAACACCCGACAATATGCAGCACACGGTTTACCAGCGGCGACGCTGCGAACGCGGGTGCGTGTAGTTTAAGAAAATCCAATCCTCAAGTGCGCGTCAGCAGGAGACTCTATCCCAAAGAAGATACCGCGCCGTAGCAGCCAAAAAGTCGACCAGGTCTCCCGGAGCCTGAGCTACCGACCTCAAAAAACTGCAACTTCACCACCACTGTACAAAAACAGGAAAACTTTCCGCGTAACGTAACACCAGTCTAAGTTAGCACGCACGCAGACAGACAGAAGGAACCACACAGACTCATTTCCCATGCATGCAGCTCAACTTATCGACAGTCTACCCATGATCATTTCTTCTAGTTCACCCTTCCATGCAGAGTTCTGATCGAACATAACCCAACCCAACGTTACCCGCACAAAGCTCAGGTACTCGTTGCAGTCACAGCTTCTAGTTGTCCCTCCAATGCAGAGTTCTAGTTGTGATCGGACACAAGTTCCAAACCACTGAACCAACCCATCCCGACTAGACAGTTGGCTAGTTATAGATGGTTTGCGGATTGGCAAGCAACCTAATCGATGAAGTTGCAGTGGAGTTGAGTTTGGTGGTGTGATGGGCCAGTTTGGAGGCGTCCAGGCTCGTCCAGCTGGGTGCATGTGGGGAGGGAGGGGCGGGGCGGAATAGAAAGATCGGCGGCAGGCACGGCGCAGGCAGGGATTGTCGCGGGGAGCACCACGTTTGGGAGAGTGCCCGGTGGAATGCGCTGGAGGTTTGGTGGCGCTGCTCCTTATTCGCCGTCTCCGGAGTCCGGCCTGGCACCTTCGCCCGCGGCCGCGGCAGCGGCAGCGGCCAGGCGCGGCGCTGATGCAGGGGAACCGGTATCTCCACTCCAACACGGTATAACGTTGAACTCCACTTCAACCACGGTAAATCGTTAAACTCCACTCCGACACGGTTTAACGTTTTTACCGTGTGATGCATGGTAACCCTGCATCTCAAGGTTAATGTGCGCTCAACGTTAAACCACTTACTCCTGAGGTTACCTCCCTCTTTCTAACTTCGGAGTCAAAAGATCTTGAACTACTGCTCTAATTCTTTGAGAGCTCCGAGAGAGGTGGAGAGACCTCATAGGAATAGGGTTCCAAATGGTGTAGAGTCTGTCCCCGCCTTATATACCCGGACACCCGGTTTAATGTGTGCTCATAGGTAATGTGTTCCCATCCGCGCTCAATGCGAGGTTACTTCATGGTTTCTATTTTTGAGTAAAAAGAACTTGATTACTCCCCCGATTCGTGGAGAGCTCCAAGAGAGGTGGAGCGCCCTTACAGATTAGGGTTACAAATAGTGCAGAGTGTGTCGCCACTTTATATACCAGGAAACACCATTTAAACCATTAATTCAGGCGCCTATCGGTACTCAATGCGGAGGTTACATTGATCAGTGTTTCTGTATTCAAAGGTCAAAGAAACTTGACTGTTCTTGTGATTCGTAGAGAGCGCTGAGAGAGGTGTAGAGCTCTCACAGATTAGGGTTACAAATGGTGCAGACTATGTCCCCACTTTCTATATCCGTACCCTAGTTTTTAAAATAAAAAACTTTGCTTTAATAATTATCTTCATTTTGAATTTTTTATTTTTTCTTAAATTTTAATTTAAAAATTAAATTAAATTAAAATATTCTATAGTTGGAATTATATCGAATTATTATTTTATATAGGTAATATTAGTTTTGAACCTTGTTTTTCTATGAAATATAGAATGGTATAAATTGATATGGTATTTATTATTTGTAATTATATTTTAATATCTTTTTAATATTATATATAATTTTATTAAAAAGATTTAGATAGGTTTAGTCATTTTGCATACAATTTGAAAATATTTCGATTTTTATTTAACTACAACAATGATATATGATGATGTGCTTTTTTAAATGCATATTTATTGGTAATTAGTTTTGATTTAATTTAAATTAATCTTGTACCACTAGACTTGTCATATATGTAACTGATTCCTAAGGAGAACCGCTTTTTCAATTTTGAGTCTAACGGACAATTTTAGACCTGAACATGACTTTCAAAGATTATATATCTATTCTTTTTCAACTAAAACAAAAGAATGTCAAAGATTTTCATAACATTCTTCATGGTTGAAAATATCACCTATTGTGTCTTTCACAACATTTGTAGCTTTGTAGAACAAAAGTTTACAAATAAATTATACACCTAAATTGGATAAAAATTTGAATTTAAGATTCAAACATACAATTAAAATTAGAAATTTCTATCATTTTATCCGAATAATGCAATTTTAGATTAAATACATATCATGATATCCAATTATAAAATCAGTTTTTATTTATTTAAAAAGTACAGAATGCTTGTCAAAAAGATTAAAAGTCAAAGTGTTGAAATTGCAGTTTTGGTATCGTTTCTATAATTTCAACTTAGTTTGTGGGCTATTTTCTCTATTTGGTGATTGAATAACAGTTTTTGAAATTCAATTTCTTCTTCATAGGCTGCATTCCTTGTCTTCAAAAGCTTTCTTAGGATACCACATATATTTGAAAGTAACATGCAATCTAAAAAATCTCATAGTGAGTAACATGCAAAACAAAACAACACAAAATAAAACATACTATCATTTTAATACATTAAAAATACCAGCATCACATGTGTCGTTGTATAAAACTAGTGCTGTTTTTTTTCAATTTTTTTGAGTAACCATGGAATTTTTAAAATGTTCATGTGATTTTGAAGTAATATTTGGTGATAACATAGCAATCTGGCTATTAATATTTGTACTTGTGCTTGTACCATTTGCATCTTGTTAGAGTGGGTTTGAATAATAGTTCAAATATAATTTAGAAAGTATAGAAAATTTGCAAATAAATTGGCCTTATATCTTAAACTTATAATCGTCTACATTCCAAATTAGGTTTTTTTTGAACAATAAACTTTGAAGAAATTCAAACCTTTGGTTTTGAAAATCATGATTTTCTGCATAAGAAAAACTTACTTACATGTAGATAATAGATGAGAATTAAAAAAGTTATTAAAAGTCTGAGTATCAAGGTTATAGTTTTTATTTTTGATGAATAATGATTTTCATGAATTAAATAAATTCTCTTTTTTAAGCCAAAGTTTCAAAAAATCTAGTAAACACATCTTCTTCTTCAAGATCTTTCTTAAGACACTTTATATGTCCAAATACCTTTCAAGGTTTAAAAGATCTAATTGTAACTAAAAAAGAAAACAAACTAAAACATACACCTTCTTTAACATTCTAAGTATATAAAATATAAAATATAATACAAATGAAAATGAAATAGTGTTTCAAAAATTAACTAGAATGGCATGACATCTAAATTCAAAGGTTAGTTATCAAAACCCTTATCATTTAAAACTCTAGTCATTAATAAGTAAAGCTTAAAGTCTTTACGTATATATCACTTTTATTAGTGAACTAAAAGAGCTACAAAAGCTCTAATACAAAAGCCACTAACGTTTTGTAAGAGCTACAAAAGCTCTTCTATGAAAGCCACTAATATTTTGTAAGAGCTACAAAAGCTCTTCTATGAAAGCCACTAATATTTTATAATTTGGCTGCATTCATGCTAACAGGAGCCACAAAATTTGTAATTAGTTATACTAATAAACATCCAAGTTCCACTCATCACAATTCCATTGATTTTGAGTGGAATCGTGATGTTTGTTAGTACAGGTTCCTTATTAATTTGTACTAACAAACAAACATCACGATTCCACTCAAAAACAATGGAATTGTGATGAGTGGAACTGTGATGTTTATTAGTATAACTAATTACAGATTCCCTGACTCCTGTTAGCATGAAATACACCCGTTTATGAGAGAAAGTAAAGGTTTATAATTTATCGGATGAGATACTTAAGTTGCGGATCAACATTCACCTCGGTGAATGTTGACAAGTAACTTAAACATGTCCCCGATAAATTATAATGCATGATTTAGCGTTCTATAGTCAAGATTAGGCCACTTAAGAGAACCAGTCAGCAAATACCTCTTGATGGACGTCAGCTCCTCCCTGATCTGTGAAAAATATGGCCTGTCAGTTGGAGTAGTGGCCCAGCATAATTTCAGTAAAGAAACTAGAGCTTCTGGACATGATGACGGCAAGATTGGTCTTTCACCATTCGTGATGCGTGTTTTGAGCTCGGAACGAGGTCGAGAATGAAATGGAGTATAACCGGTTAATATCTCAGTACATGTCATTGCGAAGCTGTAAGCATCCGCCTTCTTCCAGTCTACGAGCTCATCTCCAGCAAAAACTTCAGGTGCCATCCAACATGTAGTACCCATCTTCTCTTGAGAGGGCTTCGTTAAACCTGGAGCTTTCCAAGCCAAGCCGAAGTCGGTCATTTTCACATCACCAACGTAGCCCTCATCCCGCAGCTTTTTAGAAGCTGAAGGAGAAACAAGTACATTCGGGGACTTCACGTCCCGGTGGACGATGTCTTCGTCATGAAGATACTCAATTCCTTGCGAAATCTGCAACATTATGTCAATAGCTGCTGCTGGCAGAATACCTCCCTTGTGATGCTTCCGCCGTTCCTCAATGAATTTGTAGAGACTCATGGGCATGAACTCCATCAGAAAAGAGAGTGAATTCTCAGGCGGGTCGCTTGTACACAGCAGCTTCACAATACGGTGATGGTTCAATTTGGCCATAATACACACTTCTTTGGTACAGTCCTTCTGCATGGAGCCCTGGTTATCCGTGACATCGAGGTATACTTTCTTGGCACAGGTCATGCCCAACCACTTTACCTTTAGGACTTCTCCAGATGCGCCCTTGTCAATTTGTTTTCCCTCAGTTGGATACGCACCCTTGGCTATGAAGAACTCCGGGAGGTCTACATCCTCATGATTATCAGAGTTAGACATACTCTCAAGGAGATAGTGAGTTAAGATCCTTTCGTCCTCCCCTAAATCAGGTCGTGCAAGTACTTCTTCAATTCTGCTTCTTAAGTTTATTGCATCGGAATTCGCACCACTCTCCATATCCACAGCCTCCTTCCAGATTGTAGCAGAAGGCTCAACAGGAACAATGATCTCGTCAAAGACACTAACGCAAGTCTGAAGAGCTACAATGAGTTCCTCAAAAGCAAGTCGCTGGTTTCCTGGGAAGATGGCTGCCTGCAGCCAGGATTGCACAGAAGTAAACTGTTGCACAAATCCTGAATTCGCCCGTGTCACTAGGACGTGGAACTCCCGGAAAACCTCAGGGAGAACTTCGTGTATTTTGTGGTGAGAAGCCGGAAGTGGTTTGGATGACATGTAATCGTAAACTTCTCGGATAAAACCCCAGAGCTGGGAGCACTGGATCTCGTTCAGGGAAAGGAAGTTTGGTTCTGCTGATCTAGCAGCACTCTCCCCCTGCCTTCTCAAAGTTTGAGCAAGCTCTTTGAAAATCTGGCGAGACCGTGGAAAACAGTCGAAGGTTTTTCTCAGCTTTCGCCATGAGAGACGGGGCCAGAGACAGATGCACTGTTTCTGGAAAATCGTTGTATCAGCCGATGCCCTCTCCTCTATCACGACTCGAACAAGCTCCAAGTACTCCGCCATTTTTGGACGTCAATCAATGCAAAACGGAATCCGTACAGAGGATACCTGAATGCATACGGGTTCATCATGCACATTACGGATTAGCTGTCGGCTTCAAAACAGAGTACCAAACAAACAGAAATCTTCAATCTCAAGCTTGTGGGCATGCCACGAAGTCCTATGCCAAGTTAAGCCATCCGACTAAACCAAATTCCAGAAAGTAAGACTTACTTAAAATAAATTGTTGTTGAGAGTGACCAAATCGGTATTTTCACTTTGATTGAGGACTGCTCCGTTCTCCCGGAGTCCCGGTAGGTGCCACAAGCACAATAGTTAGAGTAGGTAGTCTGCAGAAAGTAGAATCTGCTAAAGTTAGCCAGATCTCAAACATGACAAACATTCCTCAATATCCCAGTCACCAAAGACATCGAATAGCAACGAACTCCTACAGCCGACACATTTGGAAGTTCAGAATTTCACCACCAGGCAGTTTAGATTGGACGGACACTTACCTTTCAATGACGCCCCGATGACAAGAATTTCCTTCCACCGACGTCAGATCTGGCTCCTTAAGATGGACTAATACGCAAACTCTTGACAGCACCAACTAGCCCCAGCTGCTGCTCAAGCAAACTGCAGAGAACAGACCCTGCCGTAACTACAATCTTTACATACACCACTCAAATTCACCGCAGCCCTCGCACGCAACATTCAAGAAATGAAAAACTCAAGTCGAGGAATACGCCACAAACGATCGATGAACGCTAACAGGCGAAGCTGTGGAGAATGAAGGGAAGGGAAGAGACATTTACAGGTTTGCCGATTGTCTGTAAATTGTCGGCGAGCTCTGAGCTGCACTAGGCTCCTGCATTGTGTTTCTGTAGCGCGACTAGCCATCACAAGAGCTGGCATGAAGTTATGGGTCGAACGATTATCTCTGCACAATGAAATTTTGCACATCGTTAGGGTCTAGAGGGATATGATCTTGATACGCTTGTCTAGGAGGGATGAGAGATGGCGGATGATATGGTCGGATTAACAAAACCGCCATAGATACCCTATTATAAAGAAAACGGTGCATCGAAACAAGGGTTACCATGCAAGTTGACAGATATTCAACAATGCTACATTCGAAAAATGAAAACTAAGGGTAGTCTCGGTTTCTGTCTCGGTCACGGTGCACATAGAACCCATCACTCTGAGAATCAGGTGACTTCATGTCGGTAGCATTTTGATAATTCTAAACATATAATGCACACGAAATTGAAGCAACGAGGAAGGCCTCAGATTCTCGAGTCATCTTTGCCCTAAATCGTACGAACAACTCTACGGGAGTCTCGATTCTAGATGCAACGGCAGTCAATTAGTAGCACACATGAATGATAGCCAGCAGCTTCATTACAACTCTACTTCACAAAAAGCTCTTGAATTTTGAGTGAAATGGATTGTTAAAAACAGCTCATTCCTTGAAGTCTTCTTGATCGGTGTTTAGGTTGGCAGCGCATCACTCTACTTGTTGCAAGAGAACAGAAGGAAAGTGAGGTTTACTCTGCGAAGAATTCTTGCCTCTAATAAACTGTAAGAACTGGAATGAACAGTTCTAGGGAATTTGACATAAATGGAGTTTGCACTGAGGTTCGTACTTGTGGGAGGTCTCTTAAAAGCTACTCACAATAGACATATAGTATTACTAGTGTGAAGTTGAGCAACTCATAATCATTTGTTTGTCAGCTTCTTCTGTAGCAAGTTAAACATCCTCCCCCTAGTTACTCCTGTTGATCAGGTTCATCAGGGTGATCTAAGCTCACAACTCCTGACGAAAGAAATAGCTGCAGGAAGGAACTGGTATGGATTTACTTACCGATTCGTTCCGCAACATTGACGCCGAGGAGCGATGATCCATCTTCGGAACAACAGGGCAGGCAAGAAACCAAAGCTTCAAATGAGACACGGTCATCATCAGAAACCCCAGTCCAATCAGGAGTCATATTCACAACAAAGCTTAAACCCACCAACAGGGAGTAAATCGTACAGCACAAATTGTGCAAACAGCTCTTATTCAATATGAGTATGGTACAAAGGAAGAGCCAGATTGCCAAGGGCACTGAATGGCATCAGTGCGACATTCAATTAGGGTTACAAACCCACCGAATAATCAAAGCTTTGTGACAAGCAGAGAAGAATCCCTTTTAGGTCTCCTCTACACAAACACTAGTTATACAAAGCTCGTGAAGGGTAAGATCTGGATCTGACGCACAGCAAGGAAGAACCCACTTCTTGTCAAAGTGAGAGAGTTCAAGAATAAACTTCAGGACTCGTTCCGCCGATCACAAAATTCTCTCATGTACATGTCCCGCGTGCATCATCCAACATATGTAGCAGCCGAGGTTGAAAGCTAACGTGCTAGCTAGCAACCCTACAGGATGAATGGAAGCGCTCCAACTGTTTGGCGCTCGTAATCTTTGACGAGGTCGGCCGTCATGGCCAAGGTCTCATCGAGTCGATGGTTTTGGCTCCGATGCCGCTGCACATCAGTCTTGTTTTGTGGACGGACAAAAACACTACAAAGCTCCTTCCGCTGGTTGATTGCGCCGTGGTAGTGGTAGTACCTGAGTCTATCACCCTTGGGATACAGGTTCTTCCCCTTCCTCATATTCATGGACATGTGAACTCCCGTCGCCGTCGCATGCCGCGCTTGCACCACGTACTTGCGGTCATAGCGAACCCCTCGCTTCAACACTTTCCTGTAGACCAGCTTCTCAAATGCCCATTCTCTGCACCACAGTCATACGCCACTCAGCACTTCCAATCCCTTCAAACCCCCCCAAAGAAAAAAACACAAGTATGACCTAAGCACATCGAAAGATAACTTTAAACCTCAGCGGCATACCTGGCATGGCCATCAACAGTGGTGTTATCCGCAACGCAGAGCTCGTCCGACATTAGAACTTGCTCAAACGTGATTTGAGTGATGTTCGGATTCGCATCAAGAATCGCCGGTAAGGAGGTCGTGGGCGGCACATGCAGATACTCGTCGATATCAAAAAAGAAGGTCCAATTCGCCATGAATCGTGACCGAAACAGACAATCGTTCACCACTAAAAATTGGTTGTGATAGTAAGCATCGTAAAGCTCCTGTTGCCGGATGTTCTGCACTGACACTCTCCCATTCTTAATCCATGGCTCCAGAACAGTCCACACATCCGGATGAAACCCACCCGCGTCATGGAAGATGAAGTGCGACCTGTCGCCTAAGAAATACGCATGGTATGCCAACCACTCCCGCATCCGCTGCGGGCTCACATCGCCGTAAACGGATGACCCGCAGTAAACGTAATCATAAGGGTATGGAGGATTGAACATCGTCGCATTGTACTCTCCCTGCTTCTCCGTGAGCACTGTAAACCTTTCCGGTTGCCTAAACTGGTCCCCATAGCCGACGGACAGTACCAGCTCCCCGCCCTCTTTCTCCACCCCGACGTCCTGCCTGAACGTGCAGGTGATCACCACGACGGTGTAGAGCTTCCCGTAGTTCCAATCCGGAAGAGTCTTGCTAGCCTTGCCCTTGATTGGTTTTCTACCCTGGGAGAGCCACTCACATGAATAGGGCGGCGCATGGAACGATTCAATCGGCTTGGCGATGAGGCCCACGATGGAGAAGACGCGCGGGCTGCCTCGGTAGGCGCCCATTTCGATGAACAAGTGCGTGGCGAGCCCGTGTGGCGTGAAAACTCGCAGGTCCCCTTTGGACGTGGTGTCGAAGGCAGATGCGTTGATGTTCTCGTGAAGAAAGGATTCCGAGAGAGGCAGGACGTCGATCAGCGCCTTCGAGCTGTCGTTGCACCATAGCTTCGATGTGTCGATGCTTCGCAGCGGGAGCAGCTGCGCGAGGATTAGGAAGAACCCGCAGGCAACCACAAGGGCGTACACCACGTTAATTCGCACGTCGGAGCAAGTCGACATGCGAAATCTGACTGCCGCTTGGCAGCCCAGCTCCTTCGACCACACCTTCTCCTTCACACTCCCCGTCTCCCTGATGCCCTGTTTCGCCTTCTCCTTGAAATCCTTCATAATTCTTCTCCACCGGCCGGGTTAAAGACAGAAAAAACTCACCTCCCTCGTCTCCAGCTGGTAGTAGAAGCGGATATTGTCCTTCCAACTGCAACGCGAGTTCATCGAACGATCAAGCCGTGTCGAGATTGATGACGGAAGTAACTGAAAAATTGAATCGACCTAACGTCTACTGTATCCGATTCCTCTATTTCGACGAGTCGTTGATTTTTCATGCACCATGAGGTCCGAATTGTCCAAATTGTGCAACAAATCCCATTCGGACCTGCTCCACCTCCGCAAGAGGTACCCAAACGATAGCCCAGCTCTCCCAAATCATGAGAATTAACCCCACTAATGACTCGATTTTTGCTAGCGAGTCGTACTAATCCGCGTCGCAGTGATCGTCGACGCTGGGAAACTGCGACGTCACGTGATGCACCTCACGAGCAGCAACCTGATATCGTTCTCCGAGACTGACAGGGGACTGACTCCCCAGAACCTCGACAAACGATTCTCGTGATCGACTCTAACTCACTGTTCAGCTCAACAGAACCTTCTCTCCTCATGAATTATCTTGACTACGCCGAATACACCTCTCAGATAGCCCTGTCGAGCTCGAGTCAGAAAACTTATGACAGTGCTCCCGGCGAAATATAATATTCACCTCAACGGTGCAAAATTAATACCGTCTCAGACAGATCACCTGCCTTCACTGATTCATCTCTTCAAAATCTAATCTAGCAAATCTAATCTAGCAACTCATACTAGCACTACCACTACTACTCATCAGCCAACACTCATCAACGCAGACTAAGCTAGTAAGCTCTAAATCGCTCTCAATTACGACTCCAGAGCTATGGCGGGGTGATCACAGGCAGGGATCGATCATCACCACAAAGTTGTTGCCATGCCACACTGGTAGTCAGGAACGAGTCTGCAGGCCACGTGTGGTGAGGTCCCGAAGCGCCTTCCCCGGATCGTTTTTCTCACCCGAGGTACAACCGGTGACTTGCAGAGCAGTTCATGAACGAACACCCATCTGCGGTAACTAGAACTTATCATCATATTCACACAGCCCAAGTACAACTCCTCTCCACCCGCAGCTGCGTCGTCGACCCCGCAGTAGCTGGCTAGCTACAACATGTACAGCTTATGCCAAGTGTAACATGCTTTGCAAACCACAGCTGCAGCATCAATTATTATAATCTAGTTACTCCTTGCTTGAAGGTCCTCGGTCGCAGCGCAGGCCCGTCTCTCCTCTCCACCTTCCATGACTCGTACTTCCTCACAGCTCCATCGAACTTTCTCCACAATCCTGCGAAAGCACCTCTCCCTGTCGGTTGCTGGCTCCACTAAACCTCTCAGCTTTCCATGGTTCTATCGGACTGCGCTCTACAGTATGAGGACTAGGACTACATCATAGTCGTCCAATTTCCATGTCACCCATTTCCAACAAAAACATGACACGGCATATCCATTTTTTATTGAATCCATTTCAACGCAGCTGAGATCGATCATAATCACCGGGCCACTGCTCGGAAGAAAACAACAACATGGCACTGTAAGCATGAAGGCCGACCACGAGTGACTCCAAGTAACTTTAAAACTTGCACTTTTGTGCTGTAGAATGAAAGCATGAAAAATGCTGCTCACATATTACAACTGATCTTTCTCTGAATCTACAAAAGTAAACCTTCAAGTCCAAGTCACAGGTCACTTCATGAAGCGTAGAATTCTAATTGCACTGTTACCCAGGGACCAGGACTGTTTGACCATTCTCCCAAGCATGATACCAAAAACCTGCTAAATTTTCATAACTCACTCCCAAGCTTCAACTTAATCCAAGTCTCTTTTTCCATCAGTCTAGTTATGGAACAAGGAACAGGCGGAGGAATATGCCACAGTGGTCCAAACTGGGTCCAAATAAAGGCAGGAAGTAAGTTAATTAACTGAGGTAACGTGAGAGTTTGGCAACCGGAGGTGCACCATAAGAATATTAAAATTCTGTGAGGAGAATGTTGAGCGATTTTTATTTTTTATTTTTTATTTTTTATTTTTTATTTTTGGACAGAAATTAAAACACCAGTGACCAAATTTGGGCGAATTTCGAGCACGGCTTCGTGCAGGTGGGAATGGAGAGCTACACCTCCAGGTGTGTGTACAGTGGCCGGTAATGTGCCGTGTATCGGGGGCCACGGGGGAGGATCTAACGGGGGATCTCCAATGGAGATGCTGCACCTGGAGGCGGCACTGTATACACGGGCCGCGGCATCTGCTGATGTGGAAAGCCGATGACGTGGAATGGGAGGGTGGAGCTTCCGTCTAGCGGTCGGGGAGGATGGTTGCCGGTCTGGAGTCGCGACTGACGGTAGCCGGCGCGTTGAAGTGGTCAAGCCGTCAAAGGCTAGTGGCATGGTCGTCTGTGGTTGTGTAAAGTGGAGAAGATGTGGAAGTATGATATTGGTTATTTTTTAAGCAATTTTTAACTGATAGAATGTTCTGGGGGATGCTTGTAATGGGGAAAGGTGGTACCTTGTTGGCAGGAATTAGCGGACTTTTTGTTGAAATTTATGGTAATTTTGATTTTGGTTCCGGGAAGAATCGGTGGAATAATGGCGAGTATAGCAGCAATTGTCATCAAAGGTGTGATTTGCTGGTTGCGCAGTGGAAATGGATGTGGAAATGGTTGTTATTCAACAAAGTTGCAGTGGTGATTGAAAGTAGAATTGACAAATTGATGTGGCTTTCGGATTTACGGGGGGGGGGTGGTGATGTGGTGATGGTTGTGCTTCTCATATGCAATCAGTTTGTAACTGCAGTACGTAATGCTGTTACTAACCAGTTGTTTTATGGTTCATTATTGTACTCTTGGTTGTATTCAATTCCGAGGTAGTGCTTTTGGAGTGTGTCATTGAGGGTTGACAGGTAGTAGTTTAGGCCGTTTCGGTAGAACAGTAGGCCAGGCTGTATGACTGTGTCAGAAAAAAGCAGACGATGAAAACATCGCCGGTGACGAAACAACGATCACGAACAGGGACATCATCGAAAAAGAACATACACGGATTGAGTACCTCAGTACACTAATTACATACGACGAAGTACACAAGTGTCAGATATACGTACTTCATCCAATGTATAATACCCAAAAGAATACATTCTGATACGAACTCAAATGGAGCGTACAAAAATAATGTACTATTTGTGGGGAGCCATATGTGGTAATGTACCAATCACAAACCGTCACAAACCGTGAGAGTCAGCAATATTTACAAGCTATTTCATATCGAATGTAACACAAATTCAACAACAAGATCTGTAACTAAGAACGTGAACCGAAACTAATTCCTATGAACACAGTTTGGAAACAAATTATTTTGATTTATGTAGAAAAATCATCCCTAATGGTTGTAGACCAGAAAAAAATATTTGTAATCTAAACTATGTAAAAACAATAAGAGCTAAAATGTTTAGACAAGAACAACTATGGGTACCACTTGAAACACATCCAGCGTCTGTATCTTGAGTTCGAAGTAATTTAATCCATCTTACAATTGAGTATGTTTGTCTTACACGACGATTCCGCGGTGGAATCTGTCGAGTAGACAACTGCGGTCAATGTGCTCACCGGCACACGGGACCCATTAGTTGATTTTTCAAGGAAACTTAAATTCCGTTCCAGTCTCCGGAAATAAATATGGATTTACAGAAATCATATTGCAAAAGAAGTAGAAAGAAATCAGGCTAGAACGTCCTGTAGACTGCCCCTTCATTTCTTGGTGACTTCACCTCTGACCCTAGGCTCTGCCTGATGAGGGTCTTGTAATCTATCCTTTGCAATGGAATTTCCCTTTTGCGTCAAAAAAAAAAAAAAAACAAAATCAGGCTAGAACGGGAGAACTGACACAGACCGCATGGCGCCGGCGCCATCTCCCAAGATCATCAATTATATACCAAACACACTTCCATCAAAATTATAGAATTCCAGGAGGCTCAACGATTCGAGTGAGCAAGGTACAGCAAACACACTTCCATCAAAATTATAGAATTCCAGGAGGCTCAACGATTCGAGTGAGCAAGGTACAGCATAAATAGTCGACATAACAACACACTAAACATCCGACTGACAGCACCGATAAATTGACAAGATGCGTAAACTGGTCACGACGAACATGAAACAACAACTTTGACCGTCAAAAAAGAGAGAAGGTTGACGAAAAAAATTGTGCATTTTTAGCAGTCGATACGGCCACGAATAAAAGGATGCCAAATAAATTTAAACATTCACAAGCACCTAAAACTCAAAGAGAAGAAGATCACGTCAAATCACCAACTAATTCCCGATTCACACTATAAGATCACGAAACCAAGAACTCAGTGCAAAACATCAAACAATCCTCCATCCATCCGTAAGAACAAAATTTTAACCGATTTGAGTTTACTCTTGACGCATGATTAAAGAGTTTCGATTCAATAAAACGCAAACTGAACCAGAAAGTCTTTATATTTCATTGTCGAAAGTGGGAGGCTAGCATGAAACAGATCAGATGAGCTAGCTACTGACGATGGCGCCAGCGCCAAGAGTTCACTAACCCCCGCACAAAACATGAACATCCAACATCCCTAAAAACGAAACGAAAGAAGATCGCATTCCAACCAACCACCCTGGCATATATAGATTACAAAGATTATTTGCGATCATTGTGGAAAATACTTTTCTCGAAGGTAGGGAGAAAGCTCGGGAGGCTCTGGCTTGAGGCAAGTATCAACATCCGCACATCCTGACAAAGCAGCAAAAGTCAAGTCAAGCGACATTCCACAAAGACTACGGTGTAAAGAATACATTGTCGCAGTAAATGATCATGCATTTTGGAATCCAGAGCGATAACCAAACCTCTAACTAACCTTGTCATTTATGTCAACGATCCTGGAAAGCAATTTGTATCAGATCAGTTAAATGGACAACATCCAAGGAAGAAAAAACAAGTAACCTCGTGAATAAGGGCTAGAAGCATCGTCGTTGATGGGATTGGACAGCTCTCGGCCGTCGAAGTCTTCGTCACGTCCATCGTTGCCCGAAGCAGAATCTGAATCCGACAATATTACCAAAGGGATCAAATTTGGGACTACGTACATTGAAGACGATGGGGTCGTTGGAATATGAGCTCTCTTCACGCCATCACAATTATTCCGCACAACAGAGTCCGACCGGGTATTAGATGCAATCCGCCAAACATTCCTCGCAGGAGATAAATTCCTCGATGGAGCAGCAATATTCATCGCTTTGCGGACTTGCATGGTGGGATGCATAATGCCGGAAGCATTTGCAGCAGCTTGAAAAGATAGGATCGCCTGAGTTGTCCAAACTCCATCCCAAAAGGGTCCAGCTAGATCAAAAACAGATTTGATGTTAGGGCACTCCATTGCCGAGGCTTCTTCAAACTCCGACACGCTACGCAACCACTGCATCAAATCCGCCAAAGAGCCAGGAGCATCACAGAGGTGCTGATATTCACCAAGACGTCTAGAGGACGCGCCATCCCATATCGGCAAATGCGGCTCTTCCCAGTCCACAAAACGCACACAACCAAGGTCACAAGAAACCTCACAGGACTTTCTCTTCTCTCCCATAACTGCAAGGGATGCGCAAAAACGCCCACAGATCCAACTCTATGACACTCACACTCAACTCCTATGCGGTGGGGCCAAAACAATTGGGAAAAAGCAGAGCTTCTCAATCTGCGTATGCCAGTTAAAGTAGGAAACAATCGGTGACTCTACAGCAAAATCATCCTCATCTTACACAAAGGAAAACCTAAATTCAAAATGGAGCAGCCATAAAGTCGGCCGCTAATTGGGGACGGGGCTATTACTTAAGGCACATCATCGTCGCCGCATCGTGAAACACGTGGACTGACCCATCACCAAATACGAGGTCGTCAATGCGAACTTTCAAAGAGTTCATCTCTTCTCGCAACGGCATGTTTTGAAAAAACGACCATAATTTCAACGAACACAAAAACATCAAAACAGGACAACTTCAGTGGCAGAAATTTTCGCTAAACCTATCTAGTACGATTCAATGAACTTAACCAACATACATATTTCAAAATAAACGGCTGATGCAACCTAAGAATAACAGGGTGATCAAAAAGATGTCTAGTGAGAGCAGATATATTATAAAAAGTCGACGTATACAAACCCTCATATTGTAATACAGAATGCAATATTTAATTCGCATTTGTGTCGAATGGAATCAAATCCATACCTGAACTCAAATTCAACTCCCAAGACAAGAAGACACTCAAACAACGGAAATTCAGATAAATTTCCCTTGGCTTGAGAACAGCGGATATCTTCAGATAAGATTTTTTCTCAAACAACAGTTCGCAAGGAACGTTATACAGGATCTCATACGGAGCGAGGAAATGAAATAACTCAATACGCTATTTACTTTTTATGAAATTCCTGACTGCATGGCAAGATGAAGCAATATCCATAAAACATACCAATAAACTGCAGAACTTCAGATAAATTCCCCCTTGCTTGCAAACAGATACTCCCTCTGTTTCTGAAAGAAACCGTGGTTTCCATTTCAGGCGAGTATTAAGCACAGTGACGCCGCCTTGAATTTTGTTAATTTTAATTGAAAGTGCCATTTGCCTTAATATGGATTTCAAGTGCCATAATGCCATTTGGCTTAACACGGTTTTCAAGTGCCATTTGGCTGAACACAGTTTCCTCCTTTGAATTCTTGACGGTGGACTTCTTGGTAATAATGAAACCATGGTTTCTTTGTGAAACAAAGACTTTGTGGAAACCATGGTTTCTTTCAGAAACAGAGGGAGTAAAGTTTAACCCAACGTTTTCAAACATCATGAAAGCCCCAATCCCAGTATCAATTTCTATGAACTACTGCAGCTCGAGTTAGTCTGCTCTCCTACTCAGACGGTGACTCCCAAGCAATTTCATAAATATGTATAAGCAGGTCGGTTGGCGCCTGCGCCACTTGCCAAATCTCATTTGTTAAATATTTGATTCCAGCTGAGGACAGAACCAAATGGTATGAGAGTCGCATTGATGATATACGACCTTGCTAAACTATTAAGCGAATCGAGAGTCCAAATTTTCTGAACAAGATCAGAAATTCCTTAGGACGGAATTCCTAAAGTGGCCATATTCAGTATTATCCTAGGTGGGAATCTAATACTTGCTTAAGTACATGTTCAAAGGTCTTCACTACATCATTTAATAATACTTGCTTGAGACATGTTCATCCGAACGAACATGTGAATTTCAATTTGTCAAGCTTGGAGAATTATCAAAACATATTAATGTAAAACCATTTAATCAAACAACTGGGTGAAGAAACTAAATCAAAGCAATCTATGAAAGTCTCATGCTCGTATTCAACAATCTCTATCTCATTCACCAAATTATTGATTATTATAATGATCTCCTGAATCCAACGGAATCGCGGAATAGGTTGCTACGTTTCTACCTGCCTTTAATTCAAACAGGAGGCGCCTCATCAGAAAAGGGCCACTGGCATGGCTATCCCAGTCTAGATTTTAATTGTAAAAATTTCAAAAATTAATAGGGAATTAATCCTGAACAACCATGCGATATTATTAATCACATCCATCTATATCATAACATTTCATCTTGACTCATATCTATTCCAAAAAACTTCAAATTCTAGAATAAAATCAGTGTAACACTAAACTTACACTCCCAATACCCTGAAACACTCACATCAGCAACCGAATATAGAGCAAATGCCAATAACTGTGCACTCTGAACCCGAAACAGAAACAATCTTTCCTTTTCAATAATCCCTTTAACGATCACGGGGAAAAGCCCTATGCAAAGAATTAAGTAGTAATTTAAGTCCACATCCATTGACTGAAGGGAGCAATACTTACCAATACCAAACTGGAAGTTCAAACCACATACACTCTACAAGATCAAACAACTTACAAACGCAGTTGAACCAGGTTAGCTGGTAATTGGCGCTGGCGCCATTACTAGACATGAATGACACTGAAATCATCTTAACTTCAGCTCGCCTGTTTTATACATTGCGAAAACTCAAACGTACCATACTGGAACAATTGCGCATCTGATCAGTTCTACATCTAGGACGCTTTGAACTTCCAAAATTCATAATAAATTGGGTATCTCTTTTTCTTTTTCTGGGAAGAAAAATTACAATGGAAGGCAAATAGAGTTAAAGCCTACCAGGGTCAGTAACAAGGGGAAGAACCTACCACATGATAAAAGAAATTTCCGTAGGTTTAGGCTGCCATAATCAGTTGGGTTTGAGCTATTTGATTCTAGAAGAAACATGCCTCTAGCGTCATTCTTAAGATGTTGTGAAATAAGAATTCATATCTGTAAATTCAAATTCAGTTTTGATTGGGAAACCGATCCTAGCAAACTGAGTGCGCGTAACTTTGAAATCCTTACTGCGGTTAAATATGCCCCACCTTTCAATCAACGCCACGCGCGTGATCCTCGTTGGGTAAATCGATGGTGACTGCGCAAAATGTTAGGGTCGAGTCACAACCTTGCAGAGCAGTTACAGAGTTTGCAAAAGGATGACAAACTTACACCCCTAGCTCTGATTTCTCTATTTTGGGCCTTGGGCGATTGCACAGCAAAGTGTCTCTTCCGTAAACTGATGGTTGGTAGTCAAATGGCATTTGATGTGCCTCGCTGCATTGGGTTTGTTGAATACACCTGAGCATGCAGTCGCATCATTCCTGGAAATGACAGTACGATAGAAAAAAGATAGAGTGAGAGTTTAAATGATCGCGAATGTGGATTTGACGTCCTAGCATGGGTTCACTGACAATTCGGGTTGGCCTAAGAGTTGATGCATCCACCTTCTTCCAGCGTTTTGTTCCTCCAATCGGTTCAGCAAGTATGATTCTTGGAATGCAGGTGCTTCTTCACCCTCTCTCATGTTTTTCTTGTTGTTGGTGGAAGTTGCGCTTGTGGAATCGAGGCTGGCACCTAGAGGGTCTTGCTTGTTGTTGAGTCTGATTGTCACGATGGCTGATGGGCGAGGGAACCTATGTGGGTGGCTGTCCCATGTGCACTATGTGCTTGAACGTCGAGGGATGCGCTACCCTGGAACTCCCGCTCTGGGCCGTCTGTTGATGACCACCTCGACTGTCCGACCCCGGTGGAACCCCGGAGTATGGGAGGACATAAGAAGGCTGGAGGCACTTACCGGATTGAGCTTCCAGGAGTACCTCATGAATCGAGTGATACCTGTGTTGCCTGATCCTGAGTCTCGTGCAGTCCGCCCTGAGGGACGCTCCTTGCCTCATAGTTCCGATGCTCACTCCGTGGCTGTGCCAGCTTCCTCCGGTGATAATCTCGTGGATAATAGGCATAGCATTTGTGAAAAGGGGAAAAGGCAGATGGATGTCAGTTCCTCTCCGTCTCGTGGTCGCACTGATTACATTCGTGGTGGTGGTTCTTCAGGCTTCGACGATCCTCGACCTGATGCATGTGCTGTGATAGTGGCAGTGGGAGATGGCGTCGGACCTACGAAAGTGCTTCGGCCTGTCTTTGCTGCTGGAACTCTAAGTTTAGTGGCCTCTGCGAACGTTGCTGGGAAGAAACCAAATGCCAAGAAGTTCTCCGCTACTGCTCTTGTGCCCTATTCTGATTCATCCGACTCGGAGGGTTCTGCATATGAGCCATGATGTTTGGGCCATCTTCACTTCGGCTAAGTGCCAATTCATGCCACTATTGATTAGGCCGAAATGAAATGAGCATGGACTTCGACTGGAATTGCTTCGATGCTGGAGTGCTGCTTGGCGTTGCGAAGATAAATGAAGAATTCTCCTGATGTGTGTATAAAATACATATGGTAGAGGTATAATATAAGATACGTACCAGATGATATCTCATGGAGTTTTGAACTGTTCCTGCTGGATCCATGGACTCCTTTTCTCTTCAATTAAGTGTAATCGGCTGCTATTTGTGGAGCTCGCCTTTGTTAATCAGAGAACTTGGCATGCTCATCTTCTGGTGTCGTCCTTCTTCTTGTATCTTGTGTTTTGCTGATGCTTGATTACTGGGATGTTTGGCATTGCCGCTGCTCCATCTTTGAGCTCTTCTCTTGGTTTAATGTTGTGTATAGAGATGGCTACAAGGGCGTGTTCAGCTCATCCCAAGTATCCCTGGTTAATCACCTGTTTTCCTTCATGGTTATTTCGGTGTGTTTGGGTTCGTGTCTGTGTGCTAGATGTGTCGCCCCTCTCTGGGTTACTCTAATATTGTTCCGGCTCGCCCCATGTGTAGGACCGAGACCGAGATCTAGGTGCTCTGGTCAAAGGTAGTTGCTGGCTCCCCTAATCATGTCTCCACAGATATTGAGAGTTCTCGTATATGGTTGAGTGCGCGTAACTTATCAGGGAACCAGAATGGCGCCAGCGCCAACGCAGCAGCCCTACAATATGGCTGCTATACTGATGTGGCAACCAATATTCGAACCATACTGGAAGTTCATTGCTGGCGTCGTTACATAGGAATACTCTACATCGAATAAATGCAGAGGGGCTTCTGCTCACCAATGTCCATATCGCCATCGCTGAATAGATCTTTGAATTGGCATCAACATACATGGCGCCGGCGCCAATTGCTCGAGGATGATGGACCAATGTATAAGCAGGTAAGTGTGATATATCCTTAACAGTTTCTTTTTCAGGTATGCTATTGCGATGAAAACATACATAAGGATGAGAACATGCTATGGGCACCGTCATCACTGCCACTATGTCTCCATTTTGCACTACAGATTCAGAATTAGAGTTAAATCTTCGGGCTCACCTGCCAAGATGACGTTCTCAGAATAGAGTGATTCATGGATACTGTGGTCTACTATAAAAACCAAAGTAGATCAAAGGTCTCAGATATAACTGATAAAATGCGCACTGATTCAAGGGTTAGGCATACCAGTATGCAATGTTTAAATAGTGGCCATTCTTAGAAACAATCATGAACCTGCTTAAGAATCTTAATTCTGTAAATAAGTGACTTCACTCGTATCTAAGTGTTCTAAGCTAAGATTGATAGCAGAGCTAATATAGTCTCACCAAAAATTACTTTGCAGCGAATAAAGTATGACCTTCCTATTACATAATGGTTGGGACCAGGGCACTTTTCGAAAGATGCCAACTATTATGTATTACAGTTTTGAATGTAAACAACTAAAACGAAAAGTATCCAATGAATATATGAACGCTGAAATGTTTGTGGAAATGCTGGAAATGTTTGTGGAAATGCTGAAAATGTTTAAGTTTATGCTGGAAATGTTTGATACTGTTAATGATTACATTTCAAAATAAAAATGTGTTAAGATTGTAAGACTTTTCCTGGAGTTTAAAGCAAACACGGAATTAGTTCAGATTACAGAACTCCATTTTAATCATCAAATCAGTGAAAATTGAACCAATTTCTGAGTTTAAAAACATTCGCAAATACGGTTGCACTCACACACACATCTGCGATCATCCTATCCAAGTTCCACAACTGTGCCACATCACCATGTAAGGACGGAGTTCGATGTCTTGGAAACTGTCACCCTTTGCACGACACTGACAATACTTGGACAAGAACAAAAACGGAGGCACCTTCTCGCACTTCAAATTTCTTATGATACTGAAATGTTCATCTCTTTTCACAACTCACTTCTACATCTCACCGAACCCCAACCCCAAAAATTTGCATCCCAAAATTCCTTACGTTCGCTAACCACACACAAATTTTATACTCTCCAATACCAAAATACTGATTCGACATATTGGATATATGCAGTCATTCTATATTAATTCTGGGTAATCGTAATCTTCTATAAGTTTGTCCAAAATGGGATTGTGTACTTTGCTGGGTGATACGGATCGCTGCATTTGAGACAGTATATACACCACCGATCTTATAAGCAAAAACTTTTTACTCATATTACAACCACCTTGCCTAACACATAATGCCGAAACCAATACAATAAAGCACAGAATTTCAGTCCAAGGGCGTTTACAGTAATGTCAATCCTTTCCAGTTACAGCCCAATTTTACCAAATCTTAAACCATACACAGTGAGCCATGTTTCTAAAAACATTCTGGAGTGTGTATACAAAAC
Organism: Ceratodon purpureus; assembly: GCA_014871385.1. Lineage (NCBI taxonomy): Eukaryota > Viridiplantae > Streptophyta > Bryopsida > Pseudoditrichales > Ditrichaceae > Ceratodon > Ceratodon purpureus. The sequence goes on from CM026421.1 coordinate 20,271,927, forward strand.
TCACAGTAACAACCCACAAAATTCAAAAAACCAGTTCGCCTGATCATTGGAATCGGTAGAGTTTGGATACAGTACCCGCGATGCCGGCACAGTCACCACCCTATCTTCAACAGCAGCAACAGGGCTCGGACTCGGAAGACTCTGGATAGGGAACCAGCGACACCGGCAACGCCTCCACTCCATCTTCAGCAGCATCCAGTGCTTTGTCCATAGCAGCAGAATCAGCACCAGAATTGACTAGAGGCGCATTGAATCCAGAGGCGCCCCCTCCACGACGAATATCGGCACTACTGGCGGGAGAAAGAGAGGAACTAACCTCCATCGTTCTCCTTACCTTCGCGACGGACCGTGACATTTTTGGATGCAGGATAATCACCACATGAAGCGGGTGCCACCACCGAATTGGCATCGGAGTTACGCAACACGGACTCAGCCCCAGCAACAACCAAGTCGTCTGGATTCTCGGCTATGGCCTCTGGAACCGCAAAAGAAGAACTCACATGATTAAGAAGGTAATCCTTGAAATAAAGGCCTGACAACCCCTCTAACTTCACGATATCTTGCCAAACATCCGGGTTCCATTTGGGGCAAACTATAGAGGTCGATACCAACAACCGGCCCAGCGCAGGCGTTAGAGGGTAGCGTAGCTCCTTTCTTTCAAGAACTGCATGAACCTGCGACAACCACCCATACAAAGCACTCCGCCCCCCTAACATGTTGATCATCTTGACAGACAGAAACAAAAAAGCAACAACAATAAAACATGAAGTTAGCAAAAGACACAGTATGCGCTCAAATTTTGATGTAGCTGACGAACCTGTCCATACTTCCAGCCATCATGCCTAGCTGAGCGTCAAGCCATCGCGCATCAACACTAAACCATAGCATTTAAATCATTCGCTTAACATACCTGTCTTGTCCATAATTGAAACCCCTCCACGGCCACACTCACACTGTGATGATGTATTGTGCAGGTCATGTCACAATGGATGGTCACTCATGGAGCCTCTTATGAATAGATTTACACAGAAGCTAAAACATAACTATTTTAGGAGCAGTGAAGACAAATCCCGAAGTGAACCTAACCATGAATTATCCAGACTAGTTTATGAAATTATTAAAATGAGAAGTTACTAAATCTCCCTCCTTCTGAAGTGGTATACGGGATAGATTTCACATACACTTCAGCGTTTCATTATAATTATGAAATTCTAGTAATTCAAATTAGGGCCTTTTCTTATATAATCAAAGGATATCTTCATTTAAAACAAGGCTGAGCGACTAGATGCAACTAATCTGATACAGGTAATTTGAAAGTACTTGCTTGAGACAAATTCAACGAAGGCAATACATGATAATAAATTTATCAACCTTGGAAAATATCAAAACAACGTGCTCATCCAAATGGAGCTAAAACTTAATTGCAACAATCTGTAAAAGTCTACCATTGATATTCAAGAACCTCTCTATTGTTCATCTAATCTCCTGAATGCACAGCAATAGCGTAACTGGTTGCTAGTAGCTTGTATTTCAAATAGGAACAATCAAAAAAGGACCAAGGTCATTTGTTTTCCAATATATATTCAAATTGTGATAACTCCATAGAACGATTTTCGAAAATCAGAATCATATAAATCATAACATATTATCCCCACTCAAAACAATTCGAATCTAAAACATGATTAAGAATAGAATCCAATGTACTTTCAATAGCATGAAATTATTGTCCTTGAGAGTATTGAGTTGTAAGGAGGGTCTACATCCACTAACTTAAGTTCAATATTCCACCAAAAAGTTTAAACAACTTACAAACAATCCAAAATGCATATGAACCAATTTGGTGGCGATTGGCGCTGGCGCCATCAGTTGATGTAAATTGTTCTGAACTTATACCTACTTGATTTCAAGAGTGCGAGAATTCATATATATGGAGCATTCTGATTCCATAGGAGAAACTGCCTTGGGCGTCATTCTTAAAATGACTTCGAATGACTTCTTACAGTTGACTTCTCTATTCCTTTCAAGTTGCTTTTCTTATGCATGTGATTGTATAAGCAAAAAGGATTGGCTTTAAAATCAACAAAAAGGTAAACGACTCGAAGCCAAGATTCGGCCGTGCCTTTTGGTGACACCATTTGCATCTAAAAAAAAATAAAAAAAAACTATAAACAATATGTGCCCACCACGAGCATGAATCTGGACTTCGGATTCGAACACGCGGCTACTTCCTACCACAGTAATTCCGCTTGATGCAGGATCCAATTACGCGCCAGCGCCAACACAGCAGCCCTACAAATCAGCAATTCTTATAAGTAATGGTAAAGGCACAATGAACTAAACCATGTTCCATGGCAATGGGCGCTGGCTGTTCCGTGGAATTTCAACTGAAAGGTCTTTACTGCTTACTCTGACTTTAACCCTTAGGTTTATGGTAGCATCCAACAAATAGGCACACTTCAATGAGTGTTTTTGTTTCCTTAGCGGTTTTCCTCATTGTTAATTATAGAGCCATTCTTTATTTTTTTTTAAAAATTAAATATGCAAGCAAAAGATAAAGAAGCATGAGATTATTATTTTTGAAGCTAACTGTGGCATAACAAAAGATTTCCTACCACTGGAATTTATATTCCAGTTTAGATTTGTATCGTGTCAAATGGGGCAGGGGAGCCCGTCAAATCTGATGAGGAGTTACGTCGATCCTTTTGATTTCACTCGTCAGCAGGTTTGTGCCGGGGTCTTGCTCCCATTGACGGAATAAACTCTCCCAGCACTTCAATATAAATGTCACCGCGGAGTAACGCACAATAACTATGGGGTAAACGAATTCGCTACTCCCTCGCGTGAAAACTGAATAACTTTGTGTCTTCACCGAAGATTCAAATCCGGACTTTGCAACAATTCGGTTGCTACAAGTATATCCTCAAAGGCTTTTCTCTGTCTTCACCGCAACTTGTAATGCAGAGTTTTGAAAACAGATACTGCCAGAAACTGAAATTTGACTGCGAATTTGTAATATTTAATCTAGAACACTTGAAATTGAAACTCCCTTGATCAGGCTAGCACTAACACTGTTGCGGCATACAATCTGGATTTTGAATGACAAATGTATCAGTTTCCTGAAACTCCAAGCTCACAGATGGCTAAATAAATTGAAAGTCAAGCATTGAAGAAAAATTGATAATAAAGCCGCAACATCAAGAGCATTTAGTAATTCCGAGAGTGGAAGTTTTTGAGTTAAGGATAATGAACCATGTTCCGTGGCATTTGGCGCTGGCTTCGTTGCTTAGGTTCGCACTACTTTGTTAGCATCTAACCTGAAATCACCTTCATAAATCCAGAGAAGCCTGTGCTCACCAATATCCATAGCGCCATCGCCATTATTAAATTCTGGAATGGCAACAAGCTACATGGCTCCGCCACAAGTTAACGCCATAAATGATGCTCTGAATCTTCAGAAATGCTTATGATGACATTCTATTTCAGTAATCTAATCAGTTTCAATATGACTGATTTTCCAGAATTTGATCCAATCTTGGTAGAAGTTCGTATTGAATGCATCCCTTTTCATTCATTATATCACTGGAAATTGTAACAACATCCGGATCCACAATATTCGTTGCATCGAACAAATTAGCAAACAATTTCCTCATCCAACATGAAAAGATGTACGATTCACAAAATTGGTTGCATCCAACAAATAAGCAAACTTCCATGAGTGCTTCTCTTTCTTTTGCGGTTGTGATATGCCCAAGAGCTAAAATAGCACATTCTGAGCTCATGCCTTTCAATGCAAGTGTACAATTCAGAGAGACTCACACAATTTCGAATCAAACTGCCACTCTTTTGTACTGAGTTTATCTTCCATTTAAAAATATGTTCTCAAAATTAGCATTGACAAAAAATTACACAAAGGGCAAAATATGCGTAGATGGTCCAACATCAAAGTAAGAATATGCTACAATAATATTCAAATACCATTTATTATTAGGATGGGCTCAGATTTGGAGTACTTGGTTGGATAACAAAATTAAAGGCTATAAGTTTTATGAACTGCAAGATTTGCCCATTTTTACGGGTAATTAATTTGAATAGTTTATGAATGACCTAGTAAAACACAGACGGGCCTACCACACATTTCTTACAAAAAACAGATGTAATTCATATTACTATTTAGAAAATAGAAATTCAGCTTCTATTCACACTCTTCATCGAGCACGCTTCACTTAATAAATGAGCTACACATAGTACCTGTTATGGAAATGCCAATAAATCGTCGAGCAGCACATCTATGTTCGCGTAATCAGCCATCTACCTAAACAAATGGTTGAGTTCTACTATATTCATGAAGTTAACTCTGATCATTTACATGTGTTCCTAATTTCTCGGCCATAATAGTTTGTACATTCTTATTAGAGTTAGTCGATTCTGCTGTTTTCAATTTAGAATATGTATCCGGTTATAAGTCGAGCTCAGTTTTATGTTCAATTAAAGGACATATGCAACTTGCAGACTATTTAGTTCGATCCCAAGTTCTACTCCAATATTTCAGAATCTTGGCGACTGGCGCAGGCGCCAATTGGCCTTTGTGCTAATATGTATGAAACTGATACAGAGTCACCGCGATGTCGGACACCACAGTGTGTCGAGCTGCACATTTACATTGTATAAGTCATACGAAGAACACATGATATAATTCTCTTGGCATCTGGACACCTTGATGACGTGCCAATATGGTATGGCACCTGCGCCATGACACAACTCCAGCTCTGTCTCCAATGCCGTCCTCATATTGGAAACCCAGTATAGAATGCCAGATTATAATTGTGAGGTAAATTTTCAGCTTGAACGAGTTGGTGATTAAGGCATCAACCTCATTATCAAGTTCAAAATCACTGTGGATCTACAAGTACAGAGACTCTCACCAAGAAGAATAGTCTATGATCAGCTCCTGCAACTCGCGATCTATAGTTGAAATTCCCTTATGTCCGAGAGAGTACTTGATTAGTGTTTCAGATTAGTTGGTCTTAATTGGCCGTCACGTTGAGCTGAAGAAGTCTAGCATTAACCAAATAACTGGATCGAGGAGGTGAAAGAAACAGCATATCAAAAGTCCAACTATTGTCTTCCATCCTAGTTCTGATTAAGATGTTGCTCCAAAACCGCATAACTTCTAAAAATGCAAAATGTAGTGTGCATACTGGAAGAATAATGTCTCAAAGTAGAGCTGCCTGACTAAGGGGATCCATTATGGCCCTCAAATATTAAATATATCCATTCGCAGCTCCAGACCGACTGCTATCGCGAAATTTAGACTTGGAATGTTGAGATTGCCTACAGAAATGCAGCAAATTGTCTAGCAAAATTCTCCTACATCTATGAAATTATGTATGCAAAACATGCTCCAGGAAGAAACGAAGAAGAACCCGAAATCTATTTGAAAATTCGCCTGAAATTGGTGGCGCTGGCGCCACAATATACTGCCCCAGCAACGTAAGTAGGAAAACTAATCCCGAACAACGAGAACTATCCGCTGTTATATACCGTAGTCCAGTATGCTGTCTAGCCCGATTCAATGTAGTCTGCAGTCTCATGTCCAAACCGATTCAATGTAGCTTTAGAAATAGGTCGAGAAGGCCGTCTCAAGATTTGGTCCGAAATGCTGTGCACGAATCCAGTCCTGCAATTGGGAATTCCTGAGAAATTCGCTTGACCTGGAATACCAAGGATTACATAATTTGAAAGGAAGGTTTAGTAATTACCTATGGATAATCCGTTCACGAAATCCGACTGCTTTCTCTGTTCTTCTTACGGGTTGATGACGAGGCCTTCTCCTTCTTTGGGGTGTAGTTCATTCCACCGATATCTGAGTTTAGGTGGCCCCGTTTCTTCTCACCTTCTCCAACATCCATATCGACACTTGGTTTAAACGGACCTACGCGGAATTTCAATCGGCATTTAGAATTCACATTTTGAATAAACAGAATATGCAACAAGGTCGGAAACACTTCCAATTAGATTAGGTAGAAGTATAAGAACGTACCCTCTTCCTTATAGAATCCGAAACTCTTCAGCCAGCCTTCAGGTAGTATATTCCTGCATTTTGAATTCGCACAAACAGAATCTAGGGCCGTGTGCATCGCCGCACACCAGGGGTGATAAACACAGAAGCAGGGAGCTAGAATGACGTCAAATAGTGGGAACCCTGATCCGCACAGCGCACAATCTTGTATAGTCTTTGCCGGTGCGGTGTTCGTACGAAAGTCCACGCCTTCTATATATCGGCCAGCAGTGCGAGTTGCGGGGATTGCATACCTGTCTTCAAGCTGCTTCGCTCTAGCCTTTAGATCCTCAACTCTCGCCAATTTCTGAACCTTTTCCTCCAATAGGCGCTTCTCCTCCTCCTCGGCTGCTGCCAGGTCCTCTGCACTAGGTCTCTCGGGCTCCTCTTCCAAATCAACGATGGTCTTCTCCACTTCTTCGATCTGAATTTTTTTCGCCGCTATCTCATTCTGGTGCCACAAGAAGATTGCTGGCACACCCCCTTTGTCAATCATATCGCTTAGTGCGACCAGCTTCTCCAGCTCCGCCAATGTAATGGACAGCATCTCCTTCGCCTGTTCCAACAGCACCTGCTTCCCTCCGGCTTCAGCATCAGCCCACAACGGCAACTGCTTGGGCTTCTTCCTCTGCAGCTGATCAAAAGCGGCTCGATATAGACAACATGTAGCAACAAATTCCTTCTCCGCCACCTCTATTTCGCGGGTCAGTTTGTCCAACATCTTCGCAGAGTAAGTATTTCGAACTTCTTGTGCCATGTACACCACCGGCTCCTCCTCTGTATCCACCGGTCTATTCTTATTTCGACCCATTGCATATCGGGCCCAATTCATTGGACAGTGATACAAAATTTCTGAGACCACTGCCCTCGCAAAACTCTCTGGAATACATAACCCCTCAGGCATTTGCTGGGTTTGGAAGCAAGGTGGATACAATTCCCTCACGCGCTCCACTATTCTCTCGGTCTTAGCAGCCTCAAAGCAATATCCTTTGTTCTGGACTTTCTCTCCAAATATGAATCGCAACTCCTCATTACGAACATGGCTGCAATCTTTGGTGGGATCCAAGCCGTAGTTCGGGAGACCTATCGTCGTTGCAAAATATCGCTCACTACGAGTATCCTCCATCGTCTCTGCAAATCTGTTCTACCCCTTCTATCTAGCTCTTCCTTTCTGGGCTCGCTGCAATCTGGTCTGACTATTTCTTGCAAGAAAACTTTGTGAGCCACCTCTTTGTGCCCGAGAACAGGTTGCGACCTTCTTCCTATTCGTTGGGGTGAACTTGGCGGCAGGCATTTAGTAGGAACGGCTTGGTATTATGGTGACATTGGTGCATCAAATGACTCTGATGTAATGCGTTCTAGTAAGTACGCTGTTACGGAATTCTAACATTAATGTCGTTTTTTTGAATTGCACTTCAGACGCAGACAGTTTAATTTGTCAATAATTATAAGGTCCTCATCTTAAGTTTTCAGCCATTTTCAATTTGGATACGATCATATATCAGGTACAAGTCCTATACTCAGAAAACTGTGCATAATTATGTTGGATTGCAATTTCAATAGCTGCATCAACTTGTCGTCTACTTACCTTACTTGATCACTCGGACGGGTATCCACAGTTAACAGAAAATACTTTCAATTCCTTCCTTTTAGTTGCTCAATGAGCAGTATAGCTTGAGATTACAGTTTATACATGTCAAATAATAGTATGATTCAGCTAAAAATGCATTAATTTTCTTACTGGGATCATCATCAAATGTGTTACTCCACTTTTCTGCAACGATTGTATTTCCTTAATCAGTTAGTGCATCCTGACGTGTCTAATTTTCTACAAATGAGTTGCTATAGTCGGTGGTCTGATCGATAAATGTCATTATTATTATTTGATAAGGCATTGAGCTTTTTCGCACTTTTATTCATATGGCGCCGGCGCCACTCTTAGGCCCCTGAGTGATATTCTTTTTTTTTTTTTTCCTATTTTTTTCGAAACAAATTGAGTGATACTCTCATAAGCCTCCTTTAAACAAAATCTCTTGTTTTGTATTGTAATTGATATATTTGTATTATCGAACTGAACGTAGAAATTATTTTTCAACTCTACGCAACACTTTAAATTACTGTAACATTTTTCTTATTGACGTTCCTTACTTAGATTAATGTGTGCAGTGGAGTAATAGGAAAATCTCATGGTTAAACCAGAATTTGTGGAAAAGCAAGTAATATCCAGGGTCTTATATCTTCATCTAATAACAGATATTCTGTGTGTCGCTTATAGTAACTTTACAACAGAACTTGGTCATACTGCCGTTGGTCACCTGGGCCACACACCGAACTAATCTGAATTCCGGTTGGCGCCTGCGCCACTCGAAAAAACTTCAAGTGATCCAATTATATGACCTTTCTGCAATTTAACTTGGGACCTTGCATCATGAATAACAAAGATTGTTGACTCCGATCTCCAAGAAACATGGTGGAATTCAAAACACCAGACCAAAAATCCAGACTTTGCAACAATTCGGTTGCTACAAGTTTATGGAGAATGAAACTAATGTACTTGGAGAATGGGAAACCGATACCGTTTAAATTAACGTTTGCATTATAATTCGTTAATATGTGATTTTGCTTACATGAAAATGAAGCAGACTTCAAGAACCTTGGCCTTACAATCCTGCAGGGAATAATTCAAATTGCATACGACGTATTATTTTGATGACAATTATACTGTATCCAGACTCTCCAAACTCACACTCGGATACTTAAAATGAAATTAAACCACTGTGGAATCATACACAGTATAGCCGCTATAACGAAAAGAACTATTATTCCAAGAATGCAAGCTGTCGAGTTAAAACGTTTTGAATATAGTTATGTATTGAACACCTTCTTTTGCTCAAATTATCTTATCATTTCAGTGCAGCAAAAACAGCCTCAATTCTACCTGCTCAATTTAGCAAACCACAGTTTAAAGCATTCACCTAACATCACCTGCAGTTATATTCAACCAAAGTGTCTTGTTGACTTTCCGCAACCTGCAAAAGAGCATAAGTACTTCCATTAAAAGTTGAAAAATTCAGAGTATGAAAAATTGAGTGTTGAAAGAACCCAACTACAAGACATCCAAACTGGAAGGCATGAACACAGACCAATTAATCACCAAAAAATATAGAATGTGACGAATTGGCACGAAACCGAAATCTCCTAACGTATGGTTATCGATATTATTTTGCCTGATTGGCATCACATTCACCGGGTATCAGTTGAGCCTGTAATTCGCTATTAGCATTTTTTCCAATCTGCACTTCCTCGTGTTTGCCCTTCGGGAAGCGCGAGCCTTCACTTATCTGGGACCTTGAACGGCGCCAGCGCCACACGGTGCTCTTGACTACCTCCACTCACCTGATTTCGCAAAAATAAGGAAAAATAAACAGATTACGGACATGGTCTTAGAGATGCCTGGCATCTAAAACAATAGAGTTATCTCAGTTGGCGCTGGCGCCGGTTCTCAGATAAGCCGAGATCATTCCGTTATTTTCCCAGAAATCAATTTGGAGGACCGCGATGGAACTGGAATTCAGCATCTCCTGAATGTCCATTTATTCCATGATTCCGTTGAACGATTATTCTGTCACATCATTACAGCAATACAAAAATATATGAAGAATGAAATGTTTTTTAACCATTGCAAGTATCATATATGTAGAAAAGTTCATTTGAGCCACAAGTTACACCAACTTCTTATAAGAAGGAAATATTCTCTGCACACTTATAGAAAAACTTGTTGATCTTAAAAAGACATAATCAGATGTCTGCTCAGACCCTTGGATCCCTGACGATTCCGGTCAGGGACCAGAATATTCATTTATGTGACAGGACTAAACTAATTCAATATACGAAAGATAATGATGGTAGAGTCATCCAAGCCTTTCAGGACCTCGCCTAGCCTCCTGATCACTATTCGCAACTTTTTTATATAATCAGTTAGCACCAAATATTCCCTGCCGTGAACCACCGTGAAACCAAATATGAACTATCCGAAGCAGTTCCATACTTTGGAAGGATATCTACCCGTTATTTAATTCCTTATTCCCACAAATATTCGGGCAGTAAAGAATGACCTAGAACTACGAAGCTTTTAATCAGCTGTTGTTGCACTCTCGGCACTTAGAAGCAATTCCAAGCGTTAGGGCAAACTATCAATATCCTAAAATATTTCGGTTGTGATAAGTAAACGATTCTATCAAGCACATGCACTCTATGTGAGATTTTCGTGACCGTGTATTTCGCACTCTATGCTGTTCATGGACGTCTAAACAATACTTTTCTTATAAATATCTGATACATGCTAGTTATGTATTTAATAAGACCATACAATAACATAGTGACGCTGTATATGCTGTTTTTGAATTTTCATTATCCATGCGGTCCTGTGAAACTAAGCTAAATAACAACTACGCTTACAACCAGATATTTGCAAATCTGAATGTACGACTTACCTCAAGTCTTAGCATTCGCATAATTCAGTCAGCATATTGGTCGACTGCATTTTTGCGCTCCCCATGAATCATACCGATGGCACCATAGGAATGTTCGAATTACGCAACACTATCCAAGATAATTAGCAAACTCAATATGAATCCGCAAAAGCAAGCATTCACCACGAATAAGTTAAAAATGGCTAAGTAAATACGCAAATTTGTATCCTAAAAGAAAGGACATTTGCTTATGTAATATGATGTGGTTTAGAACTGGAACAAACCGAGGTGGCCAGCATGCATGTTCCGGAATTCATAATGACAGCACACCCTGCACTACCCAATCAGGTCAATACCAAACAAAGCTCTCAATCAAATTGAACTGTGAAGTCATCCATTGCATTTGCACTTCCGACAGACTGTTTCTTTAGATATTAATATCAAATACAAATTCGCTTCATCTCTTGATACTAAGATTTGAACAACACTTCCCCGTCATACAGAAGCACAGCCAAATAGTGAATTCAGCAAACATAACATCGCGAAGAAAAATCACCCGCGAGAAATTAAGCAAAATTTTCATTTCCGTAAACTGGCGCCAGCGCCAACAGAGCACCCTGCATAATGGGATTGTCGTCTCAAGTATCCGCCAAAAAATATTAGTCAATTAGGGTTCCCACGACAGACTCTACTGCTAGATACTTAACATAAAAACGCACTATTGCTGAATTTAAGCACAAGATATGAAACCCTAATCCTTGGCCATAGCCGCACCAATTGGACTACCATAGCCGTATATGGCGCCGGCGCCATTTGCCTGCCTATTCTGGTTAGCACAATCTCAAAAGCAGTCACACGACTATGACAAGTATAGCCACCAAGACAAATCAATGTAAAACCTGACTTTCAATACTATGCAAACGTTTTTACTCAGTCTAAGCGATCTAGTGGGGTCACCCAGATCTGCTCTGCGGACCCTTTGCATACACCGCGGACTGACTTTGTCAAGACGTTACGTAGGTTGGCAAGCTCGAGAAGTGACAACATCGACATGGGCGAGTTCAGCTCGCGTGATGATAGTGGCGGATGCCGCTTACAATGCACGCAGATTGCCTTGGACTTGACAAAAGCATTTACGTTAGTCTTGAAATTCTCGAAGGGGTCCGCTTTTCCGTAGAAGGGGTGGCCGGGGTCAATCTCAACCGGCGAATATCCTGGAAAATGATACGGTTAGTTCGCAAATTGATGACTGGAGAGTTCAGGAATGGCAAAACATGATACAGACAACAAACCTTGATCTGAATTTTTAAGTACTATGTAGAGGCTTACCTGAACCAGTCGAATTTTGGCGATATAGGTCCGCTTCCGACCTCGCTAGTCGCCACGCTGCCCATTCTGCAGAGTTTTCGATACTAGATTTCCACAAGGACGACACCGCCCAACACCTCCGAAGCCTCTGCACCACATCCTTTAGCGCTCTCCTGTCCAGGGTACACTTTCCTCTTTGATTCAAAGGAGCCCTAAGCTTCGGCAGGAAGCTCCGCACCACAAGTTCATCAGGTATACCAGCAATGAATTGCATATTGACTACTTCAGATAAACTATCCTCCGAGACAAAATACTCCTAAATCACTCAAATTGGACTTAGTCTGTGGTATGGACCCAAAGAGCAAAGAGAGAAAGCTAATAAGTGGAACCTAATCTTGTGTACTCCCATCTAATGAGTCGTCTCGAGCTATTGTTAAGTAATACTGATTAATCATAATCCCCGAAGGTGGGTTTCTGTTGGTCACCCCTTTCTGAAGCTAGTGATAAATCAAAAAACTTTAGAGCTATCTACGATAATAATCGAAATGAATTTCTTATGGTTCAAATTCAGAAATGATGACTTTTTGATCTAGGTTCATGATTTGACATTTGAATTTCAGCTTTAGCACGATTATAGGTTAAACATAATAAAGGAAGTTTAGAACTAAGTTTCTATTATTTATACTATGATGTTCATCGGACAAGTGTATTATAGAAGTACTCGCTTATGGAAAGAGTATCCAATGTGAAAGCATCAGATAATATTGTACGTGAAAGAATAATTCTTTTCGCACTATTTGATTGAAAAAAAAAAAAAAAAAAAAAAAAGGAGAGAAAAAGAATAATGCTCTGAGTAATGTGATGCAATGTAAAGGTGGGTAAAATTGGGCAATATTCCAAGAAAATCTGACCTTAGTACCAAGGCAAAATCAAATTTCTTTCTCAAATGAAAGGGCAGGTATTACCTCAATTTTAAAGGTTGTTATTGCTCGTTTTCGATATATGAGTTCCTTGTTCCAAACAGAAAAAAAAAAAGAAAAAAACAAATCCAAAAATTAAGTAAATATTACCTCTATACAGGTTCATCTTACAAATCAAGACCTGGATATGTTAGACACAAGTGAATAGATATTTGAATCAAAATGAAAATTGAATTATGAAGATTAGCATTATATTAAATTAGGAAAGTTGTATTAAGAATAAATAATCCAATCGCCAAGACGGAGTGGTGCGATTACCGAAGTTATGCTGGTGAAAATGTATTAATTGCCAATATGTTATAACAAAAACTCGTGCTAGTAAAGCACTAGAACAAGATGACTTTCAAAGTGAGCATGAATGACACACCTCTTCAAGAAGCTGAATATTAAATAAATATGTATATTAAAAGTAATATACTTATCATTTAAAATTTTGAATAATAAAAGTGGATATAATGGTGGTTTTTATGCAATAATAAAATGTAAGACTTTTGAAATCATGTATCATATAAATAAATGAAAATACACATGTTTCTCTTATTGGTTAAATAACATATTTTATGAAGAAGTAATCAATTTTAAAGGATGGTAGCTCAAGTAAGAGTAATTCCGCTAGTTCCGATAACGAATGTATTATCGTCCACGCGCTCTTGTCGCTTCTAGAAACCTTTACTTGATCCATACGCCAAGGAATAGTCCTATGAAGGATATGGATTGAGCAAAACGAACTCGTGTTCCATGTGAGTCCGTGGGCCTTTGTAGTGCTTAAAAGCCATCCCTGGATCTCTTTTGTGGATCTGGCGTTCAATGCCCGACACACATAGCTTAGATTCTCTCCCATCATTCATAAGAAATTTCGTCGGCGTCCACATCGTTCATAGCTAATGAATCCACCACAACACCTTCTTTATGTATGATGACTGCGGAATACATTGAAATTACTAATGGCCACCGCTAGACCGCTTTGTTACATGTTAGCTCGTTCTTACTAGATAGGATACTTGAACAGCTATTTATCACGTGTTTCAAAATTAAATAGATTAGATTTGCGCCTAGCCTTGTGTGCTTATTTGCACGGTCGTGCGTTTGTTTTATTATTTAGTGGAATAAATTGACCATTTGCTTCAGAAAAGAAAAAAAAACAAAAAGCGGCAGCGAGTTAAAATGATTAATCTATGAAATTGTTAATCTATTTCTGACACCATTGCGCTACCAAGACAATGCAGGCAAGTTGCATGAATGATTGTTTCTGATAACCTTTTCTCAGATGACCTAGACTTGGTCAATTGCAATGACTATAGCTACTTCAAGTTTCTCAAATGAAAACGCTAGTTTTTCGTACAGTGCGGTTAATATTGCAGACCTTATGGTTTTGACATAAAAATGAATTTAAGACATAAAAAATTCATTGTAATCAATCTAATAACATATAAAATAAACAAATTTATATACAATCTTAATATAAATATGTTTTGTAGTAGTCGTTCATAATATATTGTCTTTAAATCAATCCAAAAATCATTCATAACTCAATCCAAAAATTAATAGTGCAACTATTTCTTATAAGTTTAATAGATATTAATTTAAACCAGACAAGTAATTAAAATGAAAAATAAATTATCATGTTTAGTCTTTTAATTTTCAAACTGTATATAAAATAAATTTTTCATGGCTTTTGTTAATACACATATAAAATGATTACAAACGACTATTACCTTGTTTATTTAAAACCTAAATTAATAAAGTTATTTTATTGAAGATTTAAAGTAATAATTACACAACAAAAAAAAATTTAAGTATACGTTTATAAAGTTAAATTATGCTTATTAGTGTTATTAATTAATTAATTACGGCAAACTAAACCAATCCTAGTTAATTTGTATATATTTTGATTGATTTATCCAAAGTATTTGAATTTAACTAAAATTGGATTTTAATTAGTTTTATACAAAGTCTTAAGGCACATTAAGACAAAGTCTTGTGGTTTATAAATTGTATAAAATTACAATTCATGGTTTATTTATTAAACTTCATATGATTTTTTAAAATCAACGATCAATTTACAAAAACCATGAATTAAAGAACGTAGATGTCATTTTGTTTAGTTTAAAGTTATATATACATTTATCATATTAATATGTGTATAATTTTTTTTTATATATCTTTATAAAGTAATGTATGCAATTGGTGAAAAATAAATGAATATCATCAAAATACTAATGATACTCGATTATTACCATTTCATTTGCGTTACATTCTACTATGTTTTTTGAACTTTAAATACATATTGTATTTTTGGTTGCATTAAAATATACATACGATTAGTACGCAAGGGTGTATAATAATTCTCGTTGAGGTTAACGAACCAAACAATGTTTTAAATTATTATGCACTTTAAAAACTATTATTTTCACAATATGTATAAATATAATTTTCACAAGTTTATTTTACAATGTACAGTACAAAAACAAAGTGTGAAAGTAAAGTGCAGATCAGCTGTTATTCGAATTCATTAATTTTTTTTTATTATTTGCTTACTCTCTTTTACGTTATATTTCATTCGTAGATAATTGTTTACATAATCATATTTATTATCTCTAAATAAAGTAATCTTTGACAAATTTGTGCAATTTATAACCACTTATAGATTGACGTATTATGTTTTGAATTTATTTTTGCAGCCTTTAAGTTTATCTTGATCAAGCGATGAAGCAAGTACTCGATCTTTTTCATAATATTGCAATGTTTTGTTTTAACGACTTTGTCAATTTGACATTAATAGATGCTTATAAACGTACAATTGTACTATAGTCATGTATGTTTTTAGTACTATAAACATTGTAATTTGAATACTTTGTAGCTCTTTAGAATTTGAACACTACGATATTTATTGAAATTTGAATACTTTATTGCTCATTAAAATTTAAGGTTATGTTGCTATTGTAATGTACTGCCCATATGCAATGCATATTTCTATCAAACACCAGATTAATCTTAAAAATTGTTTAATCTTAAAAATCTTATTATATTTTGCATTGAACAATAATAAATAAAAACCTTGTTTTAAATTTACAATTATAAGTTTAAGAAAGGAATTAATTTTGTATAATTAATATCTTTTTGTTTTTTTACAATACTCTACAAAATACGAAAAATACGCATTTGCATTAAATTTACTTAACAAAAAAAATAAAATAAGTAGCCTTTCATAACACCTTATATGTTTTATAAAACACTTTAAATACATTGTTTCGCGTTTTTACGAAATTATATGATAATGAATATTTCGTACATGTGGAATTCAAATTCTTGGATAGCATTTTTGAAATGTTTTGGTTTGGGGGAAAACTTTCGTTGATTTATTACAATACTTTGAAAGAGTTTGAGCCAACTTTAGACACCACCTCTTGAACCATAACAGACGGATTGCCAGGTAGCAACCTTCCCTCCCAATGTGACACGTATTGAAAAGTCATTCTAAGCAAATTACAGGTCTTTTTAAGCAATGTACTTCTAAATAAACCAAATATATCTGAACTCGTAGATTACAATAAAAATCTTTTTAAATTATGCTACGTCTTTAGTTTAGTTTGACGATTTTTGTTGTAAGGCTTTATATTATTTAATATTATTTAAGAATGCTTTTCCTTGTTTAAAAAGAAAATTAATAACATTAAAAAAGAATTAAATGATAACCTATTAATGCATTAAAACTAGCTACGTATTTGAAACACTATTTAAACTTTGTATTGATCCGAATTTTTATTACAATTTGGAGAAAAAAAACGAAATACAATCATCTAAACTATCAATTAACATTATTAATGGTATATTATGTGAACCGGAGCTAATTATAATTAGAAAACGTACAATTTTTTAAATTTTAAATCACAACATATCCTGCGTATTAATGATATGTTGACGTTAAACAATTCATTACATAATTCATGACCAATGGTCTTTTTCTCACATAGGTGCTCTTGCAACCTAGGTTTTCATATTGTTGTATATCGTTTATATGATAACTAGTACTTGAATTGTAAGCTGCATTTTGGTATAGTTCACCTACTTAGAGTCACGTTATCTACTAATATGGCAAAAATAATAAATGTATTTCCTATAAATATTTAATGAAGATTTGAAATACCTGACGATTTTTCATAGGTTTAAGAATTGAGTAAGTAACAAATTTAATTAAAGTATCTAAGTGTTATATGATATGCAAATTAATAGCATTTTTTATGTATATTTAGAATTGTCCGTAATTTAAAAAATAAAAGACAATAAAGCTTTAATCGGAATTTTATTAATTACTACAGATAAAAATTAAAAAAAATGTAATTGTGTTTTATTTTATATAATTGCAAAAAAATTTAAACAATTATTATTCCAATTAACTTCAATTATTGTTCAATTTAACTTCAATTAGTATATAAAACCTGAACTAAATTCTTTAAATTCAGTTGCACCTGTATTTTTGCCAAAATAAATTTAACATAATTTGTTTTATGCTCATTAGCTTAAAGATTTTTCTTTTATATTGTATTTAAAAAACATACGTTATAATTATAAGAAGTATAATTTTTTATTAAAAGTAGATTATAACGGCCTAAAATAGTTATTATTGGCTTTATATTACACATAAGAAAATCTTAATTTTTCAATGCTACACATTATGGTTCACATTTTACACATTATTTGTAATTTTAATATAATTAAAAGGCAATGATAGATCTATAGTATACAAATGATTAGAGACTGTGACTACCTTTAATGTTTATGCTCTGCTTTAAAAGCTTTCGAGGATTTATGATTTTTTTAAAAACAAATTTTTAGTTATTTATGTCAAAGTAAAGACTCGTGGAAATTAAAACAATAGAATAAATTTGTTTTATTCAATTTATATGCGTTACAAGAATATAAAGATTGATAAATCTTACAAAGAAAATTACTGCTCTTGAAGATATATCAATAGCTCTTTATTAATGAATAACAGCAACCATCAATATCATGCACCTTAGGTACTTACTACAATAATTCAAATCTGTACTTAGTGACTTGATACAACATTATAAACCTGATGAAAAATTATCATTTTTTAAAAATTTAAAGCATGGATTATTACTGTTGTAATACATCTTAATTATCAAATCAGGTGTGTGAAGCATTAAAGTTTTGTGAAGTATTAAAGATTACTTCGATTTGTTTCATTTTTATTTATATTTGCTATTTAATATTTTTTATGACTAATGGTAAACTTTCACTACTAAAAGCTAATTTCAAAGATATACAACATTGGAGAACGTAGACACTTTGGTAGTGCTTGCAAATTAAGTAAAAAATCTCAATTCAAAGTGCAAGAGCAAGATGTTTCCACCACTACATTGATATTCCACCACTATTAAGTGTTCGCATATGAATTTACTGGTGTGGAGTTGATATGATTGATTGTGTCGTGGACATCGCATTGCAGAAATGCGACGAGCAGAGTTTACGTTGGGTGGTTGAAAGGCAGCTGGGTAGAGAAATTCTAGCCATTTATATCATTTGCAATTGATATATTTCTGAATCAAAATTGATTAAATGAAGAACAATTAATAATTTTGAAAATTGACTATCATTTAGAATGCCATATTTTTGTACCACATATAATGAAAATTGTAGATTTATAATTAATTTAATTTAATTTATGACGAATAATGGTTTTGTTAATTAATTGATATTTGTTTTAAAATCATCTCAGACAAAGAGAATTCATAATAATTGTAGAGTACACTCATAGATCATATAATGTTTAGCATAGATGAATTTGACTCTAGGTACCATATTAGTTACCTTGATAACAGAGTATAATAAAATTTAAAAATACGATTAAGGAAACCTTAAACCGAAAAAATCAAGTAGCGGCCATGGTTTTACGCCATTAATTCATACTAGCTAGAACTGTTTCAATTTTAGGTGTTAATCGAAATTTTAGATTGGATTGGAATAAATATTTGTCAATCACCAATTCAATTGTTTTGCAATGGCATTAAAGATCATCAGAACAAAGAATATTCTGTTTCAGTTGTGTAAAGAGGAGGCACGAGTAACCGACCATTTAAGAGATTTGACACTAAGATTAGATGTGTTTAGGTTGTGGGAGATTTTTCCTTGAAGTTGTGAGAAATGCAACTCTAAATGTCACGTTTACTTCAATATTTAATTTACTATGAATTTTGAAAGTATTACCAATATGAATTACCAATATGTAGGCCCACCTAAATCCGACCACCATGACACCAAAACTTAATTACTGTGCTTCAATTAGAAGATTCCCTTCGATTCCATTTCTACGAACTATGCTTGATAAGTTCTTCTAGATCTCCTCAGATTTGAACAAAAAGTGGTTGGAAATGGAGATTGGAAATGGAGCAGTGTACTCATTAGTTATGGGTGCATGGCCGGCTATGGGTGCATGGTCGGCTATGGGCGCATGGGCGGCTATGGTTGCCTCCAACTTATATCTAGAGATGTTATAATACACAAACACTATTTACCTTTTTAACTTTGATAATGCACCCAAATTCAGGATTTACGATTGACTCTCCAACGCTAGACTGTGGCACATTCTGGTTGCTCTTCGTCGGTTTATAGTTCAGATTGGTTGAACTGATAATAGTAGTTGGCAAAAGGGTCAATTTCTTATCTTGCCTGCTGACCGTGCACACCATTGCCTTGCACAATGTGATTTCTTTTCTCTGCAATAGAATTTCACCATTTCAATCAAGAAAGGAAAAAATAAAAGAAAAAAAAACAAGAATTGCTGAATGTGTCTCTTTGGTAGTCGTTAGCAGCGTTGAATCAGGTAATTGTTTGATTAAGGAGCCATGGTAAGTCGCTAATCCGAGAAGGAAGTATATTAAGGAGTAGCAGAAGTGATCATCACGAAAAGCGTGCGGATCATAAGCCGTAGGAGAACTGAAGGAAATTACCCCCGGAGGCTGAATGATTTACAGCAGCACTATACCTGTTAAATCCGGAGGTCTGTCATTCACATGTCTATTAATATAAGCTCATAAGCTCGATGTTTATCATTTGTATGATTTAAATATACCATATAGTTGCTTGTTAAGACTTGATCATGTGATTATCTCGGTATTTAGTCATCATGAATTTAGGAAAAATATAAAGAGAAAAATTATAATTAGACTTATAAACTAAACTTGGACAATTCGTTTTAGATGTATGGTTCATGATTATTATAAAGCTAACGAGCAGATTATCACATTCAGACTTATCTTTTTGCTCAGTAGATCTTATTCGTATACAATCTTGTAAAAATTCATCGGCATCTGTCTTGAATCGGTATTTTGAATTGGTTTATACACCATCGAGATACACACCACCAATGCTCCCGGATTATCAATAAGGTGGATGGCTTCATGATTCTCGACTGAATGTTTCTGTCGTATAACAAGGAACTAGTGGGACGCCGCTGCGAAATTTTGTATAGGCATATTGGGTGACAATTGGCGCTGGCGCCATTACATCCTCTCATAAGAAAAAAGGTCGGCAAACGATGATCATGGATATTCTTCTCACGGACTTAACATGAGTATCTTGAAATGATTATCTAGTCCCACCAAGCGGGATACTTGAACCTGTCCATTGGTCGGCTCTTTCACGCTCTGGACAAGGCTCCCATGAAGGCTGGGTGTGTATCTGTCACTTGCAATAGTTTACGTCTTTTTCTTCAAAAGGAAATCATGTGATTCTCACCTAGTTATGTCATACTTTGAATGATCATACGCATTTTTTGCCGATGATGGATCATCATTGGTCCGATTCAAGATGTGCAGAGGTGCAGCCTTGTGAAGATTGATTTCCAAGGTCTACTCCCGGCATCACTGCTTTGATTCAAGATATGCAAAGGTGCTGCTCTGTAAAAGTCGGAACTACCATGGATCAGTAGCCCGCAAGACATGATTTAAATTAGCAGTGCGTAATTACAGATTACGTGAACAATTGGCGCCCGCGCCATACAATTGCGCCTCGGGTACGTAATCCACAAACATGCAACAACCAACGGAACTACTCTGGAACGTAAGTCGGTGGACTCTAATCATTAGCGAGAAGGCGAGTATCTCAAACACGAATTACAAATTGAGAGTCATATTAAAAAAGCGTTAAGGCGTTTAAATCAACAGAAGAGCCTAACTTTGACTATATAGACTGCTTCGGAGAAGAGCTACGCTCTTCACATGGATCCCCTAAGTCTTTGTTGCCGTGGTCAACAGGATATCTACAAAGATTCTTGAAAACCTGGTCCGCTAATAGTGGCTCAGATGGGCTTGATTCCTCTAGTGATAGACTTCTGCTAAAGTTGTATCGCAGTTGCTCCGCTAGTTTAATAGTCGTTGGGCCAGCAAACTCTTTCTCCACAAGCCGTTGCTTACGTCTCCGGTAAACTACTGTAGGACAAGCCCGCTTCAAAGTCTTTGGCGGGATAAAGGAACAGTCGGAGCCTGAAATTGGTGCTGCTAGGTGAGCGCCGCCCACTGAGGGGATCTTGGAAACTGCATGATCTAATGGTGAGGGCCCGTCTAACGTTGTGACGAGCTGAACTAGTACGTTGGCACAATCTGTATCCGCCAGCTTCTCCGCGTCAGGGAGGCTGCCCATGTCTGTAGCTCGTTCAACGGAGGATACGTCCTGCACTACTTGACCGGATGGCATTGCATCGGCTTTCTCAATCATCACTGAAACGTCACTCATGATCGCTCAACTTTTCCTCTAGAATTCACTCCCAGCTCTGAAGGGGACCTTTGGCGAGATCAAGCAACCACCAACAATGGCCAAACCCGGAAGTGCACACAGAAGAAACTATTGCTGGTGACATTGACTTATATGCGATGATAAGATGTCCATTTGGTTTCGTATAAATGCTGTGAGTTTTGGCGTCTTCCCGTATCGGCCTTGAGTAGTCTTGGGGAAAATTCGATCGCCACATTAATATCCAACGATCATGTTTAGTTGGTGGACACTGTTCTCGCCGGCGCAATCAATTGTTGCGTGCATCGAGACCTGAGTTACTCTGCCGTTCACAATCAGTGTCAAAATGCGACATTTGAATAGCCGTCATATTTTCTAATGTCAGTCGATAGGTTCCTATGAAAATAACTAATCTACGACTCCAACTAAGTTAAGATTCCTCGTCATTGATATTGTGCTTTCTCAGTATAATTTCTTGTATCAGTTCAAATGAGAGGAATTAACTGCAAAGGTTGCCATCTTAATTGTCTGTATGAGGCGTAGCAGTGTCTAGAATATCCAGCATCTAACTAAAGAAGAACACAACACAAGCCTCAGTTTTAGTACTGGTCAATGACAATGCCTCGACTTTTATGATCCTTCGGTGAAGAAGAAGGCCAATTTAATTTTCCAAATTGGTAATCTGTTTTCAGTATAATATTATAGTTTGGCGTAATGTTTCTATAATAGCGTTCAAGATGAACCGATATGTGTGTTGACTGATACTTTGGATATCAGGAGGAATATTCATTTTGACACCAGACAAACTGGCCAGAGTTTAGAAATTTAGATTTATTGAGAATATTGAAACGAAGTTAGCATTAAGAAAACCAGTAAAGTGCCCCATTTGATTGTGCAATTGACAGTTGAAAGTATCGAGTGATAAATAAATTGAAGATCATTTAGATTGAAATGATCATATCCCTTCAACTCAGGGCTTAGTCACTGTTCAAATTGGGCACAGAAAATGAAGGCACAGTGCTTATCAAGAATGGCGCCGGCGCCAAATGCCAAGAGCGGATTAAAACCACAGGTTGTTCTAGCTCCAGCGAATTGTGTCGGTTGCTAACACAATATCAAGTGAGTTCTAGAGCAAACATTCTAGATTACTGGATTACCGATCTAGTCTAACGATTAGTCTAACCGATCTAATGGGGTTACCCATATTTGGCCCGACGAAATCTTGTTGTACCCAAAGATGGATTTTGTCAGGACATTTCGGAGCCTAACAAGCTCTTGCATAGATAGTTCCTGCAGAGGAGCGTGCAACTCTCTAGCTGAAAGAGGAGGATGTCTTCTGCAATAAACCCATACTGCTTTCGATTTCACGAAAGCGTTCAAATTCATAATGAAATTCTCGACGACGTCCGATTTCCCAAACAGAGGGTGACTGGGATCGATATCAATTAGCGTGTATTCTGTTTACAATCATACAGGCACATAATCAGTGAATGTAATCTGTGGATACAACATAGAATTGACTTGCGCCTTATGAAATTAAACTCACCATTTTCAGTGGACTCGACTTGGAATTGCTCTGCTTCCCACCGGGCCAGCCGCCAAGCAGCCCACTCTGCGGTGGATTCGATAATTGATTTCCACTGGGCAGAGGATGCCCAAATTCGTCTTATTCTGTTCAGACTCTCTCTCACAATCACTGTCCCACAGTCACATTCCCTCCGACGATTGAGAGGAACTCTGAGCTTTGGAAGAAGGACTTTCACAACGACCTCCTCAGGAATCCCATCTATGAATGTCATTGCGTCTATACTCAGCCTGAACTATTAGAAACTAAAACAACACTTGATAATGACAACTGAAGACGGTTATCTCCATTCTGAGGAGTAATTCAGCCATTCTTTATAGTGTCATCTTCAGCTCCGCAGTCCGTACTGTTTTGATGACTTAACCGTTTGCGGTGCAGTATAAATTAGCTTACCAGATAGTTTTCAAATCGCTCAACCGAATTCTGTGATACTGGCAAGTATTAATCTTGTGATGACGGCTGAACTGCAGGTCATTGATCGCATACATTAATACTCTTGTGGACGTTGCCGATTGTTGGATAACTAGATTATTAAATGGAATTCATGGACATCCATGCTTATCTTTCTGGATTTTTACATTTAGGTCGGCTCAGATTTGGACCTCAGCGTCTGTTAATATTATACACATCAAGTGTTGTAACATTTTAAATAATTTTAGCATTTTGTTGCAGGATGAGGATTCAGGTGGTTTTCAGATTTAGTATTCAGAAGCGCGGCGTCTAATGTCGTCACGGTAGTGCAGTCGACTGAGGTTCTTCACAATGAATGAAAATCGTGTTCTATTTAGGAAAGCACTCCAACCGAAAGGGTTGCCATCGCGAGGAAGAGTCGACAGTGCATGCAGAATTAGCGAACCTGAATCAGTACAACCTAGTGTCCAAAATGAAGCATTGTATAATAATCTTTATTGCGACCATAACATCACAGAGATACAATAGAAACATCCCGACCCTGGGGGTAACCTCTCTTGTACTTATCTTTATAATGTCTATCCGCTATTTGTCCTCTTCCCTAGGATACGCATATCTAACAGTTCGTCCCGGGGTGCCATCGCCAGCGGGAAAATATGACATGACCTGTTTACGCCGGCCTTCTACTCTGGTTGCCTCCAAGGCCGGAGCAGGTAGTCGACTTGCCTCGGGACGTGTTAGATCTCTTACTATTGTGTCATGCAAGGTAAGCATGAGCTGCGCGCGGGATGGTGTGTACAACCGATCGGAAACCTTGCTCTCAGTCAGCAGAGGATCGTGGATTCTCGGGTCTTCGTTAGGGGTCAATTCACGAGGACTTTGTGGCGGTGTGTGGAAGACCTCATCTTTGGTATCCATGAAGGACTGCCTCTCCGCCTCTACCTCCTCAATAACCATCGACCGCTTTAGTGTCTGCCACACGCCGTTGCTCACTCGGTGGTACCTACGATCTTCTTCGCTCGAACTAACGTTGCTTTTCAACCCATGATCCTTCAGCTGTTCACGACCTACTTTACTGCAATGACCTGAAGACGACTTCTGCGACATTCTCGCAGTGTCAAAAAATTCTAGCAACTGCGGCCGATAATTAGAGCGGACAGTCTATAACCAACGTTTAAGGGCAACATGAGCGATACAGCCAGCTGGAGAGTCACTGTGTTGGTGGTGCCTTTGTCGGTTTCTCATGTGCAACCAGTGCAAGTCGGCTCTGTCACCGAACTGCATGAATATCTTAACAGGTGTGTGATCGATTATTGTGCATGTCAGGGAATCGCTGCACTGGTTTCTAACTCGCAGAGATTAGGTGTAGCACATGCAAAATTCTAGATATCTTAGAACAAAGAATCATTCCAGAAGATAATGTCTCCAGAGATCATCATCTTATCTTTGTAATAGCAAGTAAATGTTAATCAAAACTTGGACCCCGGAGAGCACTGAAATTACGTAAATACTAGGATTTTTAAAGCAAACGAATCAAATAATGACTATATTCTTTAGGGCTCTTTTCTAGGGGGATAGATTCGATCAAGTAATTGTTCATCTCAATTTTATTTTCAGGGCTATTTTAGTACTTGGCAGTTTCGTCTGATTTTGCAATGACGTGTTGAAAACGAAAAAATGAGGAATGCTGTTTTGGGTCCTGTTTAGAAGGTCGTTTATGAATGTGCTGTGTTAGCCTTCTTTCCAGAAACTAAACTTATTAAATAGATTCTATGATAAATCATAGGCAAGCGGTAAGCGAAGCAGGCGAACGGGGCAGATAACAGACTCAGCGAATACAGCAGACCAACCTATCTAACATGGCTTTGAAAAACAACACCCGAATGATGAGCTGAATTGTGCCTAAGGAAATAGATTTCTTAATGTAGATTTAAATTGGAAGTACCATTTGGCGCCAGCGCAACTTGACCGCCTATGTGATTCATGAGGCACTTGGTGATACAGATAGTACATGGCGTGGTCACAGAATTTATTGTTCGACTTCTGATTGTTTCACAGAATTTGATTGCAGGCGTGCTTAGGATAGGACAATATTTCAAGTTTGTTAATCTTCATTATACTAGTTGATGAGTACATCTTGGGGTGACCTTCAGATTGTAACGATCGAGGTTTTTGTAAGTACAATTCCCGATGGTTGAGTCAATATCTCTCCAGAGATAAGTAAATGGTAATAGAGTTCCATATTGAAGTAGATCTACCACTTGGCGCCAGCGCTACTCGACCGCATATAAAAATACATGCACTTGGATATGGAATATGAAATTGACTTGATCCAAAATTAGAATTCGCTTACAAATTTTCTTAGCTAACTAATACATCTGTATACTGATTCGATTTCCCAAAACCGGTACAAAAATTACATGCTAGGTCGAAGCATGTCAAGATAATGTTCCAAGGACCTGACAAAATTGGTTTTGCTATTTATAATCTGAACTATATTTCTGATAATCAGTGAGCATCCACACTACGCATACTCTGCTTAATTCAACTGGACTAATCGTGGAAGTTCAGGGATGAACTCT
This sequence comes from Ceratodon purpureus, assembly GCA_014871385.1. NCBI lineage: Eukaryota > Viridiplantae > Streptophyta > Bryopsida > Pseudoditrichales > Ditrichaceae > Ceratodon > Ceratodon purpureus. The sequence continues at coordinate 20,298,077 of CM026421.1, forward strand.
GCGGCGCTTTGTCAGGGAAGTCGGGGGAGAATCTGCATTCTCGATTGCATCCCCATCCTGACTCTCTTCTTGAGTCGCTGTGAGATTAAAGTTGCTGCTTGGACTGTCATTGTCTGTTAATACAACCGAAGAAGTTAAACCACGAACAGAACGGAGACATCAGAATTTAAAGTAAGATAGCTATATGAATGATTTTAATAAACAACGATTCGCACCATTGCTGGAGCGACCTGACGAAGATGTATCACTTGAACCATCCGTGCTCGATTCCGACTCAACAAATGAAGGAAAGCCGAAGTTACGCAGCCAGCAAGGTGGGAAACGCTCTCTGCAGGACTGTCGAGAGCAATCTGGATAAATTGCGACTCTTATTGCCAGACAAAATAAATGATAAAAATGACCACAGGGGGAGATCTGCACTTCATTGGCAGGAAAGCCGTGGTCGCACATTTCGCATCTCCGACCATCATCCGCTGCAGGTACTCTCGGATGGTGTATCCGCCGTGACAGCTTGAGGTGAGTATGCTGGGCGTAGCTATTGAGTGTCTCCAGCACCAAGTCGTTCTCCGCCTGGAGCTCGTCTAGGACCTCTCGAAGGTACGATGTCTCGCGCTCAGCCTCTAGCAGAAGTGCAAGTAGTGAGTTGAACTCATTGAAGCTAGGGTGGTTGCGCAAATTAGTCTCAGCGCGAGAGCGATCCTGTCTGAGCTGAAACATCTTCTCTCGGAGGTCAATCAAATTTGCTCTAGTCTCACACCGAATCTCCGGGTCGATCGTGGTTGCATCGATACTCTCCGCTTGCGTGATAGCGTCCTTTACAGAGTTAGCACATAGCTCATACCGGCTATGTACATCACGGAGAATTTCCTCAAGCTCGGCTACCTCAGTACAACCTTTTCCTTCCTCTGGAAGGGATGGACTTTCTAGTTTGAACTCCTCCCTCAACATTCTCTCCCGTACTTCTCCGAGGCTAAGGCTATTGCTCGCTTCATTCGCTAGGCGGCATTTATGTGCCAGAATTGCCGAGACTCTAGACGGGCGCGGACAAGGACTAACGTTCAGACGAGCTCCACTAGACATGGCGAAACGCAAAGAAGGAACCTGAAATCGCGCTAGGTTTCACTCAAAATGTCAAGTGAATAAGAGAGCTCCACACAGTGTCGTACGCAAACAGCAAGGAGTTTAGTAGATCTGAGATCAGAATACATAACACATTGCTTATATATGCATCGTTGTGTTAAAGAAGACGTTTGTCGATGTCAGTGCCGGAATTCAAAAACCCTTGAAGCCAAACTGAATGCAGATTGGAGAAGCGGCGCCGGCGCCAATCGCAAGCTCCAAGTAGTTAAACCCATTATAGCTTATACGGACATAGTCAGATACATGGTATCTTCTCTGACTGTAAATAATCGCGAGATCCTCTTTGAGGGACTGCTGCATAATGAATCCCAGCAACGATAACGAGCAACGATATTATTCACCAAACGATAAATAACAATGCCGTTTCGTTCATGTCGATGATTAATGGCGCCGGCGCCATTCTTGTTTAAAATTGAGTATATCGAATTTCATTTTTGTTCTATTTGTACCACTTCGTCACACTTTGGAGGAATCTTATTCGTATGCTTAAGTCGTGTATTAAAATATGTTGAAATTTGCAATATTGTCTTGTCGCAATTTCAAAAGGATGCATTTCCTCTCATGAACACAGTGTGATGTTTATCAAGCCCCATTTCATTATATTACGAGTTTCTCATTTGCATTTGGTCCTTGGGGTTTACAGTTTGTTCTAAGAATTCACAATATTAGGAATAGAATCGTGCCACCCGTGGGATTGTACACAGTCATTTGCTATATGTACTAGATTTTCCCAATATTAGGAATAGATTGATCCTATCCGAGTCATAGCACACAGTCATGACGTACTGAGTAAAGGACAGAATAATTCTCAGATATTGTTAATGATCATCATGAGATATATATGAAAAGGATATGACAATTTTGATAGGGTAAAACATAATATATTTGAACTATAAATACGACCATTTTCATATCAAATAAAATTAGATTGAGTTGAAATCGCCTATAGTCATTCTGATCCTCAGTTGGCGCCCGCGCCATAACTAAGTTCTGAAGATGTACATGAATGGACATGTAATCTATCGCGAGTTCCTCCAAGTTCTCATAATATCGTCAACCTCCACCCAACTCAAAGTGGCTTGATGAGGCCTCTCATCATGCAGTGGTAGTCCGACTACAACATTGTAAACATGGTACATATGTTTACACGTCAGAAAGTATTGACCATTTTTGCTATCAGCCACACTGCTGACAAAAAATGGGCAATTGCACCCAGGGGTGTCACTGATGGTGACTATATAGCTAACGGGTTTGTTTGTTGTTCGGGATATGGTGTTCAAGCCAAATCGGTAAGAACCTGACGCTGGTTCCTCATCCAGGAGGCGGACTTGGGCAGTCATCATTAGACCCTCCTTCCTTCGAGACTCGCCTGCATCGGTCAAGGTCCGTCTGTTCACCCTTTTGCCACCGCGCCGTGGAGGTCTCTTCAAAGGGTCGAGAAGGAAATTCTGAACTGGATTACTCACGCCAGCCTGATATGGATGAGATCTACCACTCTGGGGTACGTCTGTCTCGACTAGGGTAAAACCCCCGTTCCCAAGCTTAGCAGCTTCTTCCGTTGATAACTTTGTTCCTATCTCAACTGGCCAAATTGTGGGCAGTGCTGGGGGCTTACCGCCTCGAAGCAGCTGGACATGATCAGTCGCCACACACCCTCGCACAGTGGCCCCACAAAACCAATAAATCTGAAAACTTTTTTTATATCGCTGCTCCATAGTTCCGTAAAAACTAGGACCTGCATGGCTAGCTTCTGGCCGAGGCTTTATATTGCGCGAACAACTCTCCCATTGTCCATTGCGATAAATCACCGCTGAACATCTGGGATTTTCATTCGGTAGGCATCTCCGAATAGCCCAGTCCTTGTGATCTGTCTCTTTCTCGAGAACAAGCTGACCAAACTGGAAAGCAGGTGAGTCGTGCACGCCATGTCTTGGATTAGGATATACAGTTTGATGTGATGACGGGAGCGGTGACCAGGTGTCGTCAATTGGAACCATCGGAGGGGGTGTAATGTTGTGAAATCCATTGAAAACATCAGGGCTGCCCTGATAACCAGATGTTGGTCCACGAGCTTGGCTTTGGTACGGAGTGGATGGACTGCTGAGTCTTGTACCAGGAATATTGAATGAGTAATCACTGGCTAGGGCTCGATATTGCTCCGTAGCCCGAAGTGGGATCGATTCTGGAAATCGAAAGGACTCTGACTGTCCATAGTCATCATCACTTCGAGTGTGAGAGGTCTCTTCAAGCGAACGTTCATTGTTAGTAGACATGTACTGAGTTGGAGACGTAGGAAATCTCGAATGGTATGGTTGGGATCGGTTGTGATTCATGGTCATTGGGACCTGTGTTGGCGCCGGCGCCATGACCTCTTCCTGAAACGACTCGAATGCACGGGTTGGCCGATATGAATTCGGGTGGTTAGTTGGCGCTGGCGCCATCTCAGAGGCGATGACATTGTCTCTAAGATGCTGATGTGAATCCTGCCGCAGATGACTCCTGTGCGCTTGAGGCGAGTCGAAAAGATTCCTTTGAAATGTTTGTGGCGCAGATGGAGTCGCAAACGAGAATTCCGCCTGGGTGACCGGACCAGTATTATGATTCGACTCGACTCCTTCGAATCCTGTATTCCTCCTTCCCTGATCTTCCAAGTTCCGAAATCCTTGAGGTTGATGCCTGAGAGGGGGTCTAATGCTTCTGCTATCTTTATCCGGTCTATGTGATCGGGCCATTTTTCGCCTTCCTGGGCGCGACTGGCATCTCACATTCTGGGTACGGTCTAAATCCCCTTCTAATCCTAAACCACGTGAGTGAAACTGAGTTCCTTCAACAGCTGCCTTAACGGCCATGGCGAAACGCTCTGGTTTATGAGACCTAGCTGCATTGCGCCACATTAATTCCGCCTTTGATGGGCCAGTACCTCGCAAGAGTCCCTTTGATGCGGCCAAACAAAACTGTTGTTGTAGTAATGATCTCGTCATGTCCTCTGCACAGACGGTGTACAAATCCATTTTAACTTTGAATCCGCTTGCTGATGTTGCCCACATGGAACTATGGACTGCTTCGCAAAGATTTGTGTTAGGTACCAATGCTTCTCGCTCAAGGTCAAGCTCGAGTTCATTGAGGTGGTGATATGCAAAGAGAGTGCGCCTGGCCATCCACCATGTCATCCAGGCCATCATGTTCCTGAGGTTGTCCTTGTGCACAGCTCCTGAGTTAGTCCAAAAATCCTCCAATTCAAACGCGATTTCGCGGAACTCCTCGTTTGTTGGAGCTGCAGCCCATCTTTTGCAGAGTTCTACATGGTGGGTGCGGTACTTCTCATGAACCCACTTGTTTGTATGATCACGAATACTTTGAACAAAATGGAAATAGCAGGTTCGCAGGATTGGGTCATTCGGATTCAGAACTGGTTCCTCGTCCCCAACGTTGCCATCTAATCCCTCTGAGTGTCCAAAGACCTTTCTGACTGCGTTATAATTTGCTGGAGCGGCATCAGCCATAAACCCTCTGAACCTTGGACGAGGCTGACCACTATGAACTACCGTCTCTATCAGTAGCTCCCAAAACTTAACCTGGTTCTCAGTGTTTTCTAGTTTCATCTCACATACTGCAATTGTCAGTAGCCTCCCAAGGTTGTGGTCATATACGTGCGCAGCCATTGTTGTCCACAAATTCACACGTTTGATGTGATCAAACATGATGAAGGAATCCTTAAGATCCCCCGATTGCATCCTTTTTACAATGGCAACACCACTTCCAATACCCACGGTAGACATCTTGAACACAAATTTAATGCCATTATGAGACTGTCCTGGAAAATGGCTATCTTGGATATAGCTATAACGAGAGAATTTCTTCAAGGCAAAAATACAGCGCTCCTGGTCTGACCTGAATTTTGTGACGACGTATTTGACCCGTCCCTTGTCGTGGTATGGTGGTGCAGTTTCGAGAATCTCATTGAGCTGCGATTCTGTCAAAAGCTGTTGTTCTTCAACGGTGGTCGAGTTCATAATCAAATCCAGGAAGTTTCTGTGCGCGCAACGGAACCCGACCCAGCCCGGAGCATCCATGAGCCAAGGATTCAGATCAAGGTACTTCTGAATGGTGATTGTCATGTTGGCATATGCTTCTCGACTTCTTCCAGGCGGTGATGGATGGGAATGCTTGCCAGTATGCACCACCGCTCGAGTATAGAGGTCAGATTCGTGGTGAACTACCCAAAGAATACTTGAACACTGCGAGACACAGGTAGGAGTCCACCGGCAAAACGAGCACCTCCAGTCACCATCGATTGGAAAGTTTCCGGCTTTAGGCTTGGCCTGGCACCGGCCTTCCCAATAAAGCGTGTTTGGTATCCCATGAAGAGTGAGATGGCCGCACTCTGGACTTCTGCATATGAATGAACCACTACAGAACGATTTCCGGACTCGGAGGCCTGCATCTTCTATGAGGTTTGACTTGTAACTATTGGACTTAACCCAAGGATGACCATCAAAAGATATATCTGTAGAGATTGTATCATCGTCTATCACTGGTGGGAGTTCAAATATACAATTCCCATCATAATCCATTGGAAGATAGTTGCATTTGGTCCTTTGAAAATCAGCAAACGGCAAGAATGCTAATTCCCCTGTACATCCACGGTTTGCCAAACCCATTAAAAGTGGTAGAATAGATCGACTACCTGGGATTTGAGCGACTTCCTCCACCTCGTTTGGCGCATTCGGTCTTGGCATGCTTGGGTACGATATGTCCTCCATGACGATGCCCTCAAAGCTGTCAATAATGGGTGTCGGGGCACAGGCAGCATCGTCAAATGTTTGTCCCACTACATTAATTAGTGGTGATTCGATCCTATGTCCAGTCGATGGTGCGAATCCCTCATCAGCTGGAGCTAATATCGTAACTCGAGAAGAATGGCCACCAGGAGTTGGTGTATCGTCAATACGTTCAATTGGATAGTCTTCCAGCCTGTTAGGAGCTTGTGCAACCGTAGATGTACCTGGTAACACTCTGCGTGGGGACGACATCTGGCTCCTTGTGCTAGTCGTGTCCACAGATGTGTCGTCTAGCTCAATTAGTGGCGTCGGCGTCCTTGCCACTATTCCAGCAGCACTCAGAGGCCGTGAAGGACCTGGATTTTTCTCACCAAACACAATGAACGATGCACCATCAAGCACTGGCAGATTAAATCGGGACTGGCCTTCTATCTCCTCTGGCCAATAGTCCCCCCTCACCGCGCCCTGCAAATCTATTCTCTTAACGTGGACTGTGCCCACTTGCAGCCCGAAGGCCAGAACGAGTTCCAACTCTGGGATCTCGATGTCTGCATCAGATGACGAATATTTCAAATGAGAGAGCTCTCCCGCTAAACGAAAGATCATCTTACTGGAATGCGCCATCTCAAAGCTACAGACTTCCAATTGCCGAGCAACTTGTTCCAATGGCAGTGGGCAGACCTCGATCTATTCACTCTGAGTAACACAACAGCTGTAAGTTGTAATTGACATGATTCATTTCTGTTCAATCTTCTTTATAAAATCTAAATCGAGTCCGTTGGAATGGTTACAACGGATCATTCACTTTTATTGCGGTGAATCAGTAAAGTGCTAATCAAACGGTCGATTACTTACGAATTAATCCATAGCCGTCAAAAGGAAGTAGACAATTTATGTATCAGCTGTAATACCTCAACAGTATTATTTAGCCGGCAACCTATTCGTGCTCCAAAAGCGGATCTGAGTCATCGGCGGATGAGAAATGTGTTCCCAACGGATCTCTGTGGCGCCGATGGGACGTGAGGACAATTCCAAATCTCGTATAAATAGAAGCTCTCCAGTTGACCATATCCTCACAGCGCCTTTACCTCTCTCTCGTGCCCTTCTGCTGCGTGTCATCCTCGTGTTCCATTATTAGTAGGCCACCAATATCTCGTGGACTTCCTCATAAGTTAGTTCAGTGGTCAAGATGATATCTGCGCCATCGTTCTTTGAAGGGCTTCTTTCTGGTTCTGCTGCTGGTAGGGGTTCGGGCACTGCATCGCTCGTAAGCATGGGGAAGAGTAAGCGCCTTGCGGAGTCGGACGGCAACAAGATCAAGAAGAAGCGAAAGGGGCCGGTTACGTTGTGGGTCGAGCAAGAGGTATGTCTTCCTGGCTTTCCTCTACCAATGTCGACTTTCTGGGTTATGCTTTTGGTAAATGGCGCTGGCGGCAATTCAAGTATTAGGGTATGGCTTCGACTCCAAATAACAAGACTGGTCTCTGCTCTAAACGAATGGGTTCGATTAGATTGTTGGGTGCAGTATATGAGCTTCACGGTTAGTGCGATATCGTTTATTTTTATGTGGGGTAGGAAGCTTGTGAATCACCTCTTATTTTGTCATTAATGGACCACACAGCTCTCATCGGTCTGTCCTCACCTTGGCAGCGTTTGAGTCTTGTTGTATTGCCAAGATCTCGTTGTGATTTTCTTAATGATTTCATAATTTTCATTATTACTTGTCCAGTTCTACCAGCAATTTTATGTAGAGTATAGATTACATGTTTAACAGAGCCACAAGTCCGGTCACACCATTCCATCGTCTTTGTTCGGGTCAGATGGTGCCGGCGCGGGTAGGTTTTCCGACTTTCAGCAGGAGATTTCATTCAGATATAATTGGTCTTTTTTCTTCAACTTGAGAGGAGTTTTGATACGCAGACATGGTAATGAAGTTATCAATTTTGAGAAGCCGGCACTTGCAAAAAGGGTTTGCCGAATCTCTCGTTCAACCTGGGCCTGCGCGAATTGGAAGATTTCCCTGTTGTTATTCAGTCGACTCTAGTTTATTCTGTGGTTGATGTTCACCTAAGTTACTAATCTCGAATCGTCTTTCACAATCAACTGAAATTTTCAATATTGCCAAGATTCTATTGTGATTTTCCATGTCTGCCACGGATATCTGGTTAACATGTGCTCCTTGTATATGTTTTCCGATATCTTGTTGGTATCTAGTTTGGTCAGGTCACATAAAACCCGCGGAGATCATTGCCTGGTCTTGTTGCAGGCACATGGTGCCGGCGTGGGTTCGATATGGGTCCAATATTTTTGAGGCAATGAGGTGTACAGTGGGCTGGTATGGTCTTGGAATGTTTCGTATTATAGTCTTGCCAGCTAGTGATATGTTATGAAATCAGGGATTTACCAACTAGGAAGCCTCGGTGTAATCTCTTTGCTACGTGCTAAGATGTTGACTGAATGTGCTCCTCAGCAGTTCATAGGTACCAGACTCTAGTTGATTCTTTACGTAATCCCGTTGAGGGTGCCGGCGCGGTTCGTCCATGCCGAGTGCTATTGATATTTGGATACGCTCTTCTTTTATTCGAACTTCTCACGGAATGGTTCATAGTATCAATAATTGCTATTTTATTGGCCTTTTTATTCTATCCTTTATTCTCGATATTTTCGTTTCTTAGAAAATCCAATGCATTCAATCTTTCGATGCAGCACATTGTTCCTTTAAATTAGGGCCCCAGTATGGTGTCTGCTTAGTGTTTCTGTTTGGTTGCTGAGTGTTTCTTTTTGGTTGCTCAGAATGCAGACACAGGTCTCAGCGCTGCTCAACAAAGACTGGGCGAGATTGAGCCGGTCAACGACGACGATGGCTGTGAAGAGGCCATTGAACGGGGCAAAGACCCCAATCCATCTGTGACATCCTTCGAGAGCTTTCAAGAGAAATTGTTTAGCCAAGTCAACATCCGCAAACACTTGGAGATACGGAAGATAGTACCTGTGCGCTTGAGATTCCGCTATGTAGGCTGAAACCAACATCATGGGTTCGACAAGCTCTTCCAGCGGATGTCAGACAGTCTACGAAGGTTTCCATATCGGGAACTGGGGTACTAATTTTTGGGTTACTTGTTGTGGGAGCCCTGGAAAGTTTCCAGGGGAAGGATTCGAGGACTTGGGCCGGTGGCAAGCACTTTCTGATGAATTTGATGCTGAACTGAAGAGTCTTTGCGATACCGACCCAGAGAACAAAGGTATGTATGAGAGGATTATTGGTCAGTACGTCAATGTGTGGGATGGGAACCACCGTGCTCTTGCATGGATGCAGCACATAAAAGAGAACAACGGTGACCCCATCAAAGTAAGCTGCTTCGTCCTGAACGATACTGAAGCAGATCGTGGCTGGATTTCCAACTTTATGCGTGATATAAATGAGTAAGTGTCGATGAGTTTGTTTATCCTGATGACTTGGTTGTTTCATTTCGCGATTTAGGATCATCTCCTGATATGTATCATGTTTTCCGGTTCAACTTTGAATCCTATCTTTTTAATCTGTTTTATGTTTGAATTCCTGACCGTAGTGAAATGTGTTTGTGCCAGTGGAACCTCGAACACCACTGTTAAAAAGCAGCTGGCCCATGTCCTTTATGAAGTTATGCAAATCGCGAAGAGGGATCCGAAGGAGTATAGCCACTATTTCTCTGATGACGAGATGATAAGAATCAATGATGTTTGCAAAGGGCGCTGGTACAACATGACGTGCGATGCCGTCACTGAAGTATATTTCAAGTGTGTTTGATCATTGTAATTCGTTTAATTGCGTATTGTTGATGCCTCTTTGGATATGCAACCTATGATTTCGGAGCATATCTGCTGCTTTTAAAATTAGCCGTGCGCGATTTCGTGATTTCTTTGGTAAATCAGTCGGTCTCCGAAGAACACTCTCCAAGCGGACTTGCCATCCTCTCAATTACAGTCTTATTGTCTAATTGTCATGTTTCTTGATCGATTCATTCAGTAGAACAATTAGTTTTCGTTTCAGCTTCTTGTGTCTATTCTGATGATTCTTGAATTCTTCACCTGAGGGGCAAATGGTGCCGGCGCCAGCAGCTCTTGAAGTTGGAGCGGTTCTAAAACTCGTCAGTTTTCATCATTTCTGGTCACTACAGTGTTTTAGTCTAATTTTTCTATCTGAGCATTGCGCGTTTCGCAACTCTGGAGAACTTCTTTTAGTGTCTGCTATGTCCTGGATGGCTGTACAGTTCGCAATTTGGATGTCTTAAACATTATGTTAACTGTTTGCCTCGTTCTTTTAGCAACTGGTTGCGTTGACAGCTTTTGTTGCTAGGTTCCCAGATATCTTTAATGCTAGACATCGTTATCCTAGTTAGTTACTTTACGTTGCGGTTAAATTTGAACTTACTGATGATGGTAACCATTCACTCGGCATGCTGAACCACTATCAGTGTTTCCATGTCTCTGCATCTCAACTAAGGGCTACTGTCCTGTCATATCTAGCGTCTGATCAAGAAGGATCATCCATGGGTTAGTTTTGTAAGCTGTGATCTGGATGTTTTCTGAGATCCTGACGGTTTTATATCTGCTTACGCAGCGTGAGATAACTCTGGCTGAGCGAGAAGGAGTGAAGGCTTTGAAGGAAGAGGTTAAAAATCCGACGCCTAAGCAGATTGAGGAAGCTAAGTTTGAAGGCGCCCATTCTACAAGAAAGGAGAAGTTAGACTATATGAAGAAAATCTTCAGGCTATGCAATCCTAAATACCATCCCCATCTTGCTGATGAACTCGATGCTCACACGCGGGCACCTCAGAGGAAGACAGGTGCGATGACTATTGACAATCTTGGCATTCTTGTTGGGGCACAAGGGGTGGACATTCATAGGGTATTGAAGCTCTGGAATGGGACCACCGCTGATAAAGAACGGTACCACTTCCCCGACTTGGATTTTACCAGGGCTGCATTTCAAAAGTGGTTGAATCGTAGAGCTTGGTGGGAGCAGGTAGGCCCCAGTCATTTCGCTCAAACCGATGTACCACTGTATGGATTTACTTCTCCTACTTCGAATATCGTTTGTATTATGTTTGAGTTCATATAATTGTTTTTTTTTTTGCATAAAGTTATAGCGATGTTTGCATGATTTGTTAGATCTGGTATGTGTAGGGTGATTGCTAGATATGCGCTTTGACTTCGCAGAATGATAAGATTTTCGCATTGTGATGCAGATGGGCACCCGGGCATTTGAAATTCTCTCGGAATTGGTCTCGAAATCAAAACCAGAGAAGGGAGTTGGGATTGTTCGAGCTGCTGATTTACGTCCCCATTTTGAGGAGTGTTTTGACAAGGTTATGGTTTATGGTTTTTACAACTTTTTCCCAGAGATTTTTATTCCTGACGGAGGGCCCGTTCGGCACAAGTGCTTGAAGGATCAGATTACCTACGACTTGGGCGAGAAGGCTGTCCGTCGGTTTGTAATGAGGTTTGTTCGCTGGATTTGCGAGACCACAAGATTGCTGCCAAGGGAGAGCGGGGATATCAGTAAGTTTCCCGTATTCCAGGACTGGCTCCGGATCTCCGAGGATGGGGTTTATACCAAGGAGCAGATATCGAAACTTGATCCACCGCATCTTAAAGGGCTTGGTTGGTACATCGAGAACGTTCCTGATGTAGAGGGCTTTCTGGATGTGCATGATGAAGCCCTTCTTGGCTGCGTTCTGAAGGAGATTGAAGCACTAGAGTCAGCATCATTCTTGGAAAAGGCAGAGGCTCTCGACGCCACACTTGAAGAGATAAAAGAACTCGTGCAGTCGAAGACCGACCTGGAGTCAGGAGATAGCGACACGGTAGTTCCATCCTCTACACTGCTTTCTGCGTTATCGGGTAGGCAAAACAAAGTGTACGTTCCTATATCTAACTCTTGGACTTCCGTCGCTCATTACGTACCCGTAATGTTTCATGAGCTGCAGGAAATGATTGCCTTCAAAACCGGGAAGGAAGTCCAGAGTCTTCAATCGCAGGTTCAGGATGGTAGTGGCAGTATTCCAGGTGCTATGTCGGATGTTGAGGGTGTGAATGCCCACCCTTCAGTTCCCAAACCGCGCAATTCGGAAAGTGGTAGCGATGCTCAGGAGGGTCGCAGTGGTGGTCACCTGCATAACTTAAGACCAAAGAAGATTTCGCAAGAGGTCCCGGTTGCTGATGACCTTCATCAAAACGTCTCGGAGATTGGCTCTTCTCAGCGCAAGACATCCTCAAAAACTAGGAAGAAGTTACAGAAATCGTCGTTGCCGGGGAAATACGAAGCGCTGAAGATCGAAGGCGTCGCGCCGACTGTCAAGCTATCGATGAACTTTGCGTTTGATAAATTTGTCGAGGGAATGAAGCATTCAGACTTTAATTCATTCTTGGGCGCTATTAAGCAGGTATTTTTATTTTCTTTTTTTCTTTTTTTGGAGAAGCAGGTTTTCTCCAAGACATCTTTATCATTCTGGTTTGGTTTCGAAAAGTTCAGTAACTACCTTGAGTCTGAGTTTTTTAGCTCCTTCGATTATTTCGCTCGTAGCAATCACTATTCCTTCAGTCAGTTTTCAGAATTTGTCCTTCGTTTTGCTACTCCAACAATGTATCAGAACATTCCAGGTCGCTTGTTAAGGTCAGTGCACATTCCAGATCACGGCGCTGGCGTCAGTTCCCTCTTAGAAGCATGTTTTTCTGAGTCATTTGCCCGACCTTATTTGTTTTGCTTAGTAGAACTTTGGTTATCTATTTTCCTTCTTGGATTTTGGAGTGTATGTAGCAAGTTATCTTCTTCTATGAGTTGGCGCCGGCGTCTTTCGCAGTTATGCTTAGTCCTGACCTACCAAATCTCAATTGAGGTGGCAAGTCAGTTTGCGTGAAGTCAGGATTTTGTTTTCCAAATGTGCTTATTGCGTTTCTATCCACATTGTTTTCATTAAGCATCTTGATACAGAGAACAGCTTGCTATACTGACTGCGATTATGAATGTGACGTGGACAAATACCGTTAGGAAATTATTCGACTTCTTACTGGGCATAGGTGGCGCCGGCGCCAACTGGGATTCCCTTATGAATCCAAGTACTATTAATGTCAGAATGTATTTACATCAATGGACAGTATGCATCGTAGACTACCTAGCCTTGGTTTTCAACTGCATGTTAAGTTGACTGGTGGACTGGGAATTCAGTCGACCTCTTAATGTTTAAGGTTGGCGCCGGCGCCATTAGTTTACCTTCTAATTTTTTTTTCTATTTCGTTATAATTGTAGATCAATGGAGGACGGCTCCGGCAGCATAATAGAGTATGGAGCCCACATTGTGTCGACCTGATTCTCTGCGACACCCCGGATAATAGCGAAGTACCTGATGTAACTGTCAATGGAAGATCTGAGACGCCGCCTTGGAACATGGTTAAGCGAACCACATTTCCGGCCATATTCCATGTTGCGGAATCCGTACTAGCGGACTCGGGATTTATTCTGTTATTCGTTCCGGCGGAGGAGCAACCAACATTGATGTCCCCGGTCTGGGCTAGCGACTGGGAATGTATGCGGACCTTTTATGTGATCAACCACAGGCCATTTTCGCCCCTCTGGGTACACCTTCTCTCTTCGTGTCCTTTACTTAATATAAGTCTATTTCGTTTTTAGCTCATTCCGTTATGCCGAACTTGGATTCATCACTGAAGTGCTATGTTTGTTGACTTCAGAAGCGTCTCTTCAAAGCTAAGGTGCTAAGGCGAAAATCTATGAGCCACATCAAATTCCAATTTAACGAAATTGCAAGCAAGGTCATGGATTGGAATCCCGAATCGTCCGATGTGCTTGAGAATGTTGTGACGGATGAAAATCTACTTCGCTGCGAGGAAACTGTGTCGTATCGTGGCTCAAAACAGAAGTCACCTGCATTCATGGAAACTATGATAGAAATCTGTACTGGAAAAGGGAGCGCCGTTCTCGACTTAACAGGAGGAATTGGTAAGGCTATTCATAGTGAAATCAAACTACAAACCAAGGATGGGTGAGCATTTCATTGATTTTAACATTTTCTATAATCATGACAAATATGGCCTGATGAGTTCGTGATGCTGCTGTTGGTCATGACAGGATCATCTGTCCGGGCCTGTGAGTTAAGCGGCAGACATGTACTCGCCCTGGAGGCGGACGAGGCTGCATACAACATGTGTCTAATGAATTCCCAGTGACACTCGCCGCGGACAGGGGAATCGAGGACAGTCGCCTGCTAACCTTGCATCAGCACTTCGCGGAGCTGGACGCTCAGTTTTCCCATCCTACGCCACAACCGGCCCTCAGCGGTAGTTCGAATGGAATAGCTATCTAAGAGACGATTTCCTAATAGAATTGTTTAGGACGGTTTAACTTAGTCGCATATCAGACCTATTTGCTCAAATGATATTAGTGAACAAGGCTAATTGCTCGAATTACTTTATTTGCACTGTATCTGTTATCTTTAAATCTATAAGTTATATACACATTCAGTCAAATTCAAATCCAGTTCATTGGTATCACAATGTTTCATTTGCCCATTGATGTCCCATCGATGTCCCATTCATGTCCTACGGCATACCATTGAAAGCTTCTCACAAGCCAAGCTGACTACTCCTCAAGGTCTGTGTCATTCACTAGTCCTCAAGGTCTGTGTCACTCACTAGTCCTCAAGTCTGTGTCACTTACTAGTCCTCAAGGTCCGTGTCACTCACTATGTCAACCCAGAACTTTGAAATCATATCAAAGTGCATTACTGCATCACCTGATTCTGAATCTGCTTGGATGCCTGGCTCCGCCGTTGCTGGGTTCGAAACGAAGTTAGTTTGCTCCACAGCCCGTTCGGTGGCAGACACGGAGATGCCCATTCGTTCAGCACTCTCCATGCTTGGTATCCAAGGTGCATTCGCTAGCGGTTGATTGAGTTGCGAATGCCACACACAGTTGGAGTCTGCAGAAGCACCGTTCAATTAGATTACAAGACATCTGTACAAGCAGCGCTCAGCGATACCAAATTATGAATTCGAAATCATGTAGAGACACTATTCATAAAACCAGAATCCAGGTACCTGAACAGCCTATACCAGACGTCCTTCTGCTTCTCGCTCTCTGTCTTGCTTCCCAGAGCAATCCATGGCGACTCCGTCGCTTCGGAGCCTTGCGCAACCTTCGCCTGGGAGTGGCCATCTAACGAGACGGAGTTTGTGCTCTAAAGACTGGCCTCTCACTTCTATATTTATATTCACCAGATGTTTGAACTGCGTTGCGTTTTGAGTTATTGCAATAAGTGCGAATGATCGTCTCCAAGATGCGCCGAAAGTAGGGCCTGCACCCATTTCCAAGGTAACAAGCCCATTATGAAGGATGCGCCAGTTTCAGATCTCAACTGTACATGTTGATGTTGTTTGGATCTTTGATATTTTCTTCCAGAATCTTAATGAGGAAAGCCATATATATATTGACATAGTTAAGCAGCATTATTACCTGGACGTAGCATTAATAGTTGGTTGTTTGAATTTGCCCATGTGTTTTTAATAATTCTCAGGGTATCAACACCTTTTGCTGCATTGGTATTTGACAGCTCGATGTCTTGGCTTATCATTAGTTCTACATTGCGCTTTATCAATTTCTAGAACCTTGTTGAAAAATTTGGAAGTGTCTGGCCTTATTGCACCAGCGCCGTTCGTCCAGTCACTATCTGGTGCTATTTCGATTCAGGATACTCCTTTGTTCGATGGCGGAGAAGCGCTCCACATGCTTTCCGTCTGCGTTGCTGCTGAGCTCAGCCCCTAGGGCTCCATCGTCGAATGGTCCGATATTTGATGCGTTAATGGCTGGATTAGCAACGAGGTGGGTTAATTGTATCCCGGGCGCAGATTGTCTCCGGTGAAGGCCAAGGTGATAGTAGCGACTCCGATTTCGAACCGAATTGATTCCATTGTGCCGAATTCTTCCTTGAGTTCTCGATGGTTTCGATCACTATCCTCCAGTAGATTGATGAAGCTACTAGCTGAGATTCTTCCTGTGTTAGAGCCATGCCCTGAGGAGACGTTCTCTTGGACATCGATCTGCTATGGAGTTTGCGCTGATAAGTTTCCTTATCATCCTCACTTCGTTTTGATTCGTGGAGGGAGTTTTGGGCCAGTTTCCGACCAAGTATCGCTCTTCTTGGATTCTAATTGGGAATCGCTGCCCGCAATGCAGGTCCTTCTCTCAAGGCGGGTGAAAGGATGCCTCCGTATGCAAGTTCTCGATTTCTGGCAGCTTGACCGGGTGGAGAAGCGCTGGATCCACCGGGGTACAGTGAGATATTTGGTAACTGGCAACAACCGCTGGGAGGAACTTGAGCTCCAGCTCACTCACACATAAATGGACGACTGATCGACTTGAAGGATCCTGCATTCGATCTCTTCCTTTGGTGCCTAGTTTGTCTTAGTTATATTTGGTCGTTACGTTTAGATCAGATTTTTTTTGCCAATATTTATATCTGATCGGTCGTGACACTCACCTCCGGTTCTATCAGATTTTTATCTTAGTCGCTTAAGCCGTTGTTGTTGCTCGTAGATTTTATTTCTCGGGCTACATTTCCGAGTGGCGCTGGCGCCAATGTCGTTGCTTGCGTCCCTTAATCAGAATATATCTGGTGTTCTGTATGGTATACTTGGTTGGGATATTTCAATATATTGTTCCGTGAAATCGATTGCCGATTGTTTTTCGAGGAATGATGTTCGTGCTTACTTGGCAGCGCTGAAGGTGCCATGTTGTCTTGCATTTGCATTTGGCGCCGGCGCCAAATGGTTATTTAATACCGAAGCTTTTTTCTTGATTCTGCACTGCATGAGCTGATTTGATTCGATCTAGTCGTTACCGCTTTTATTGGTACCATACGAACTCAATATTGTATTAATCTCGGGAGGCTATGTGCTTGTATGTGTCTCTAACTGTTTTCAATTAAATTCTGTTTGTTTCACCCCGACATTTGCGCTCTTGGGATCTGAGCAGTATGTGTACACTTATTCTCTGCAGTCTAATCGATCCATTCAGTCTATCATCGGATACACTATCCAACTTTTCACTTGTTTAGTGGATAATCTGATTTCTACTGTTTTGTTAATGCCTTGTTTGTCGTTAATTCTAATCTGACCTTCTGTACATCAGGTATAAGTTCTATGCTTAACCGTAGCGGGACGTATAAGTGTAACCGAGTATGTATATACGTATTTTATACTGGATGAGATATTTGTGTACAAGAGCTTTTCATCCTCATGGTATGCGACTGTATACATACTCGGTTTGCACAGGTATTTTTCATTTAGTCCTTGACGAATGTCCGATGTCGTCTGCTTTTTCTTTCGCACCACGTGTTGGTTCTGACATGCGAACTGGCTGGTGCCAGGTCTACGCGCACTCCGAGTGGCACACTCCGAAACTCTCATCCCAATATTGACACACACTACACTCAGGCTCAATCGTGGAACATGAACCTTTAAGTGGGAGGCGGAGGGCGGTGGGAGTGTAGGAAGGTGGTGGAGAGTAAACTTAGGAAAATGGGAAGGTGGTGGGAGGACGGTGCGAAGTGAGCGCAAGTTCGGCACTCGAAGTGTGATTTAGGGCCGCTTTACATCTGGGGGCCGGGCCAATTCAGCCCCTTTGAGGGCTGAAATCCTCAATCGTGATTGGCTGAGAGGAAAAAATTGGCCCGAACCCCTTTACATCTAGTCCTCGGGCCAAGTTGGTGGCAGAATTTTTTTAATCAAGAAATGGAAGGACTGACATGGCCCGAGCTCGGTGAATTGGGTGCACCGAGAATGGAAGGCCAACTCTTGGCCTCGGGGCCAATGTCAGATTTTAATTAAAAAAATATATCACAATAAAAAGCCTTTACTTCCAACCAATCACAGTGATTCCTGAAGCTGCGGGAATAGAGCCCACCACCTCGTGGATTCTAGAAAGAGCCTCCGACAATCTCATCCACCATCCTTCTTTACACCTTCATGTCTACAAGTAATAATGGATTGTTTTTTCTAGATTTGATGGATTGGCCCGGCTTCTTGGCCCGAAGGCCATTACATAAGGGAAAATTGGCCCTTGTTCTAATGTTATTATAATGAGGACTTGAGGCCGGCCCCAACCCAAAAATGGGCTGAAATTTCAAGCAATTGGCCTCAAGAAAGTTGGCCCGGCCCCTAGATGTAAAGCGGCCCTTACACTTCGGGGCTGCTAGCGCAGACAGCCCCCCAAAAAGTCTGCAAAATCAAACAAAAAGCCCAGGAATAAATTCGCCTAGTATTTCGCCGCCAGCAGCAGGCCTGCTGGCGCTGGCGCGTGGACTGCCGGTGTTGATATTGTTTTAGGGCTTCCATATTTAGTCAACGATTCCTTGTGTCACGGAGGCCATGAATGGCTAGAAAATGGTAAATGCTAAGTCAATACATCTTATCAGTATGTCTGTATGTCTGAATGAAGCGTCTGTTCCGAAATATGGAGTGTCACGCAAGTGTCACACCGCTCAGCTGTTGTGACTCAACAAGAGCCCATTTTACATTTACATCGAACCGCGAATGTTCTAGAGTGTGGTAAATATCCAGCCAACGAATCACTACAACTTTACACTCACGTATTTCTAGTTGTTTGATCATGAGGATATTGGATTCTAGGTTTTTATTATGTATCAATTTCTCAAGGCAGGAGTGGTGTATGCCCATATACGCTCTGAACTCAGAATTTATTCAGTCGCCCGTACGTTGAGCTCACTTGAAATTCTAGTACTACATTTTGCAATCGAACTCATCTGAACGGCTTGCTGGTTCTTGTGCATCGCTGACCCATCTGGCCATGTTGGA